>JARQOD010001561.1:27563-95469 GCA_033576555.1 Oophaga sylvatica | reverse complement strand
GCATCCTTTACATGGCTGCCAGTCCTCTCCAGAACACTGGAATAAGAACTTTATCTGGCCACTCTAATTCAGAGGCCAAAGTCTGAAATTGGACAGAGAACTGGCTGACCATGGACAAGCCCTGTGACATTGCCAGCAGTTGAGTGCCATATCGTGCGTGACCTGAGGTCCTAAAAAGACCTTTTCAGAGCCTCCAGAAATCGAGGAGCACTCCGCACCACACAATGTCGTGCTCCCACAGGGCGTTGCCCACTCCAATGCTCTGCCCGACAGAAGAGACAACAATATAAAAGTGGAGAGGTGGTGATATAAATGTCGCCGAAACAGAGTGGTAGCGGTAGTGAACAAACTGGCTGCAGCTAGCTAGAAGCCTGAACAACGACTGCTGTAACATCCACAGCTGAGGTTGTGCGTTCAAGACCGCCAACCTACCCTCCAGCTGCAGGATGTACTGCTGTAGACGCTGGTCGTCCGCCATTTTACTAGCCAGACCCTGGTGCTAGTATTATGTTAGGGTCTGCGGAACGCACCTAATAAATAATGTAGAGAGGTGGTTTCGCAGCCCGGGGTCCACCGTGCAGCAGAGCCTGCTGCTGGTAAAGATGCGTAAGTAGCTAACTCTGTTATCCCGCAGAGTCGCTAAAAATAAACGCCGTAGCTCTGTGGCAGTTAGTGCAAACTCTGTTAATCCACAGGATCTAGCAGGAATGCCACAGCGCTATATGGCGATAAGTGCGAACTCACTTAGCTTCAGTGAGCCGCAAAGTAAAAACGCTAGGGCCTGACTAGCGTTTTAAAGCGAACCCTGTTGCATCACAGAGCCGCTGAGAAAAGCTGTCCTGTTAGACTCACAGGGATACACAGATAAACTGCTGTGCGGATAGCAGTTTGTGATCATGCAGACAGCAACGCAATCAAGCAACTCCTCACCGAGAAGCCGGTATTCTAGGGCTATTTCAGCCAAGCCCTAACCACATGCAGTATTATCACACTGGTCAAGCACATCTGGGGCTTTTTTCAGCCTGCCCCTAACCACAATTGCAAAATCACACGCGCAAAGCCATAACACAATTGATACTAGCGCATTTCGTAGGCCATGCAACCCTTTATAGTAGCAAGTACAGGACCTACCAGAAAAGGACCAATGAGAAACTGTTCCAGAACACATGTAGTTTCAGGACCTTCCTGGTGGACCAATAGGAGCTTCTGACAGTACCTTAGCATTTGACCCCTGATCTCCAATGAGAGATCTTACCTGGGCATGTCAGATGGGGAAACGCAGGACTTAGTCCTAAAGACGTCTGCTCGCCGCTGACCAGTACTGGCTAAAATAGCAGAACCTGGAGAGGCAGCAGCATGTCTCTGCACAGTATTAGACTGAGCGAGACTCTGGGGCCGACGTCTTTGCTGAGCAGGCTCCACTGTGGCCGGAGATGGATGTGGGACTGGTTTGAGAACTCCCCTTGTGCAGCAGTGGAACTCGAACCCTAACATTCAGTGCATTAAAAAGTATTCAACCCTGTGAATTCTTCCAATTTTTTCACATTTCACCTCGAAATTACATGTATTTATAGTGATTTTATGTGATATACTAACATTAACTAGCAACATTTTGTTAAGTGTAATGAAAATGATACATGGTTTTCTAAATGTTTTGAAAATATAAATCTGAATATTGTAATGTGCATTTGTAAGTTATCTTTCAGTGCGATTACTGATGCAAGTCTTTCTGTAGAGGTCAATCTCTACCTGCTTGGCACATCTACAGGCTGAATTTTTGCCCACAATTCTCAATGAGATTTAGATCTGGACTGTCAATGGACACATGAATATGATTTGCTCTAAACCATTGTAGCTCTGGCAGTATGTTAAATGTCTTTGTCCTGCTGGAAGGTGAACATAGCCCAGTCTCAAATCTTTTGCTGCTTCTAACAGGTTTTCTCTGCCTGACTTGTTCTGTACTTAGCTCCATCTATCTTCCCATCAACTCTGATCATCTTCCCTTTCCCTGGTGAAGAAAAGTTTCCCGACAGCATGATGCTGCCACCACCATATGTGACGGTGGGGATGGTGTTTTCAGGGTGATGTGTAGTGTTAGTTTTCCGCCACATGTAGTGATTTGAATTTAACCCCAAAAGTTCAAATTTGATCACATCTGACAAGAGAACCTTCTCCCACATGCTAGCTGTGTTCACTACATGGCATGTAAAAGAAGGTACTCGGGCCAAATGAGATGAAAGTGCAACATAAAAAAGCCTGTGTTACCTCCAGCACTCCCAGACCCTGCTGTGTAAACTGGCAGAAAATTTGGGCTAATTTGAAGGTATTTCTGAATTTGAGGTAAACTAATCAACAAAATTTAAAATGTTTTCTTTGATGATAAGCTCTGCATCTGAAAAATAAGTCCTCTAAAAGACACAATTGTGAAAAAAATCTTAAATAATTTTTTTGGTTCATGATATCCATTTGATCCTGCATAAAAAAACTATAAGGTTAAAAAATGACAATATGTCTAGATAAACTATATCAAAGCTCTAGTATTCAAAATGGGGTCACTTCTTGGGGTAATGATGGCTCAGAGCCTCTTCAATCATAAAGTGGGGTTGATAAACCATTTATGGTAAATTTGGGCTATGAAAGCATTAGGCTGCTCCTTCATATTCAGATCCTGCCATACATCCAAGAAGCAAATTTGGAGAACATTGGTTGCATTTCTGAACTGAGGAGAAATAATGTGATAACCTTTGAGAGGTAATTCTCTATAATATTGCTTGCTGTTTGAAAGACATGTATTCTAAACAATAATTCTTAACAATGAATTTATTTAACAATTGATAATGTATGTTTTCATTCCAGGTTTAAACTAAATCCTGCATACAAATTATGTGATCTAAAACGTGACCACACCCCAAGATATTCTTTTTAGGGTGCAGCCAGATGGTCATACAATACGTTCGACAATCGCATCAGAATGCGTGGACAGGCAGTCGGTTCTCCTGACCCGAGCATGACAGCTTCATGTGTTTCCTTGCACCTGTGACGCTCCGGTCAGGAGAGCTGCCGGCCAGTCCATTCACTGTGATGTGATCATCATCTGTGTTATACAACCATCTGACTGCACTCTCAGGGTTATAGTATGGGGTCACTACTGGGAGTTTTCTGTCACTCTGATAGCTGAAGAGCGTCTTCAAACATCATATGTGGTTGCTCAGCCAGTCATGTAGAATCTGACTCTGAAAGCCTTAGGTTCTTTACTTTTAGACCCTGCCATGCATGTAATAGTCAGATTTCTCCATTTGATGTGATTCTGAGCTCTAGAGACATTGCCTATCAATCTTGGGGTGTATTTTTCCACTCTATTGCTATGTGCCTAAAAGATATGTGCTCTAAAAGATGCATGTGTAAAATAAAGTTAAACGTGTTTTTTCACTTCTGATTTCTACATCTTCCGTAAAAACCTCTGGATTAAAAAACTGATCATGCTCTTAAAAAATTCTGCACGATGTCTAGTTTTCAAAATGTTATCATAAATACCTGGAGTATTATATCCTTTTGGCATCTTTGTTTTTTTCGAATATTGCTAAGTTCATTAAACAAAATTTTTACTAAAGAAAACAATTTGCATTATTATTTTTCAAACTATTGTGATATGCTCCAAGCTAGAAAACAAGTAAAATTGATATAATATTGAAGCATTGAAATGATAAAATCTATTCATATTTATCATATTTATACAAAATACTGAATATGTATTATAGACGGGTTAAAATGATAAAAATATGTTTTTTATTATTTTGATACAAAAATACAAACTATTTAGACCAAAAAGATCATTAATAGAGATAAGTGTGTGATGAAAAAGACAATGTCAGAATTACTTGGATACCTGAAGCCATTACTGAGATGTGTTTTGATGAAATCATAAATACCAAAGTTCTAAAATATGTCTTTATCCAAAACTCTTCAATAGAGTAGTCCTATAGGGGTTAAGATTTACTGTTTTCTTTCTTCTTTTTTTAGACAGTGTATCTTGCCAAAAATGCCCAGAAGATCAGTGGCCAAATGACTTCAATCAATGTGTACCGAAATCTATTGAATTTTTGTCCTACAGCAATGACCCTGCAGTTCTTGTCATTTCTGTAATTTCTGTTTTATGTTTTCTTAAAACATTTTTAATTTTGGGAATCTTCATTCGATTTCAAGACACGCCAGTTGTTCAAGCAAATAATAAAACCATGAGCTTCATTCTCCTGGCTTCCATCATGTTGAGTTTCCTCTGTGTATTTTTGTTTTTGGGTCGCCTACACATGTCACCTGCATGCTTCGTCAGACTTCATTTGGGATCATCTTCTCAGTAGCCATTTCTTCTATTCTTGCTAAGACCATCATGGTCTACATGGCCTTCAAAGCAACCAAACCTGGAAGCTCCTGGAGAAGATTGATTGGTGTGAAGATCACAAACTATGTGGTCTTCTTCTGCTCATTTATACAAGTGTTACTCAGTATCATTTGGTTATCTACTTCTCCTCCATTCCCAGAGATGAACACTCAGTTATATCAGGACAAGATCATATTCCAGTGTAATGAGGGGTCAATGTTGGCCTTTTCCATGCTCCTGGGTTATATGGGACTACTTGCTGCCATTAGTTTCATTGTGGCTTTCTTGGCCAGAAATTTACCTGATCGTTTTAATGAAGCTAAATACATCACATTCAGCATGCTGGTGGTCTGCAGTGTCTGGGTGGCTTTCATCCCATCCTACATGAGTGTTACTGGGAAAAACACAGTTCTTGTAGAAATATTTGCTGTAATTACTTCAAGTGGTGGAATTTTAGGCTGCATATTCTTCCCTAAATGTTATATCATACTGGTGAGACCAGAGTTAAACTCAAAGTGCAGTTTATCCAGTCAAATAAAGGCAAACACCAAGGGTATGTGCACACTTTGAGTATTTGAATGCAAAAATTTCTGCACCATTTGTCCATCTCTTGGCAGAAAAAAAAGCAGCAATATTTATGCATTTGCGATACATTTTTACATACCTTTGGACAGCAATGAATGCTATAAGATAGATAATATATATAGATAATAGATATGCTGTGGCTTGTGGAAGTATTCACCCCCATTGGATTTTTTACTTATTTTATTACATTATTTACAACCTGTGATTAAATACTTCATAATCGATTTGTGTTGTGTGCACTAAATTGTCTAAGTTGATGAAGTTAGAAAAACATAGGCATAAATTAAATTTATAGGATCAAACAATTAATAATTGGCATGTGCATATGTATTCACCCCTATTTGTGTTGAAGCCCCTAAAAATTTCTGGTTAAAACAATTACCTTGATAAGTCACATGCTTAGTGACATTGATGTGCAATCTAAGTGTCACATGTCTGTCAGGCTTCAAAACCATTAACAAGAGGCACCACTAACCATAAACCATGATAAAGACCAAGGAAATCTCCAAATAACACCATGAAGACCAAGGAGATCTCCAAACAAGTCAGGGACAAAGTTGTTGAGAAAAACAAGTCAAGGTTTATGTTATAAAAAAAATCCCAATTTGTGATTATCCCCAGAGCACCAACAAATTCATTATCCTCAAATGGTACCATAAAAAAGCTGCCAAGAAAGGGCCGGCCACCAACACTCTCAGCCCTTGTCAAGGAGGGTATTAATCAGAGAGGCAGCACAGAGACCAAAAGTAGTCCTGAACAGGTGTGAAGTTCCCAAGCAGAGACATTCACTTCCTTAGGCCTCTTTCACACATCAGTTTTTTGCCGTCAGGCACAATCCGGCCAATATGTAAAAAGACGGATCCGGCGTACGTTGGGTAAAAACTTATGTAACGGATCCGTTTTTAAGCCAGATCCGTTCTGATCTTTTGAACCCGAGAAATGCAGTGCGCATGTCGAGAGAGAGAGAGAGACCTTGATTTTATCCTTTCAGGCATGCGTAGATGAAGAAAACGGAGTCTGGTGGCCGGATCAGTCCTTTGCCTGATCCGGCACCCATAGACTTGTATTGAATGACCAAGCCTGATGAGCCGCTTCAGGCGCTGTCCTTTCTTTCCGGTGGAAAAAAAAAACTTTGCAGGATGCGTCCTATCCGTCCGCCGGAATTCAAATCTATGACGGATCCGGCAAAAACCTGATGAAATGGAAGGACATCCGGCGCTAATGCATGTCAATGAGAAAAAAACGGATCCGTTTTTTTCAAAAAAAGCCGGATTGTGCCTGACAGCAAAAAACTGATGTGTGAAAGAGGCCTTAGAGATGGCCTCTATGGAAGAGTGGGTAGAAAAAAGCTTTTGCATATACACAAAAATTGTATATCTCATTTTGAGTTTGTCAAAAGACATGTTGGAGACTTCCCAAATACATGGAGGAAGGTGCTGTGTTCAGATGAGACCAAAATTGAACGTTTTGGCCTCCAAGTTAAACGCTATATCTGTCACCAAACCAGCACACCTCATCACCCCCAAAACACCATCCTCACAGCGAAACATGATGATGGCCACATCATGCTATGGGGATGTATTTCAGCAGCAGGGACAGTGAAAATTGTCCAAGTTGAGAAGAAAATGGATGGTGCAAAATAAAGGGATGATTATGAGCAAAACCTGCTTTAGTCTGTCAATGATTTTAGACTGGGACAGAGATTCAGCTTCCAACACAACAATGACACAACGCAGTAAAGAAACATCTGAGTGATTTAAGGGGAAATATGTAAATGTTTTGAAGTGGCCTAGTAAAAGCCCAGACCTTAATCTAATGGAGAACCTGTGGTCAGACGTGAAGATCGCTGTTCACCAGAGGAAACATCTAACCTGATGAGCTGGAGAAGTTTTCCCTTGAGAAATGGACAAAAATCCCAGTTGCAAGATGTGGAAAGCTCCTAGAGACTTATCAAAGGGACTGAAAGCTGTAATTGCCACAAAAGGAGGCTCCACAAAGTACTGAGGGGATGAATAGTTATGCACACTGAAGTTTTCAGTTATTTTATCCTACTTGTTGCTTGCTTCACAATAAAAAGAAAACCAAATGTTCACAGTTGTAGCATGTACTTTACATGAACTGATGTAAGCCATCAAAAAATCAGAGAAATTCCAGGTTGTGATGTAACAAAAAAAGAAAAACACTAAGGAGGTGAACATTTTTGCAAGTGACTGTGTATTTCTGTCTATCTATCTATCTATCTATCTATCTATCTATCTATCTATCTATATCTATCTATCTATCTATCTATAGTGATGAGCGAGTATACTCGTTGCTCGGATGTTCTTAGAGATTTTGGAAGTGCTTGGAGATTTAGTTTCTGTTGCCACAGCTGCATGATTTGTGGCTACTTGACAGCCTGATTGCATGTGTGGATTGCCTGTTTGTTAGCGAATTCACACATATATTCAGGCTGTCAAAAAGCCGCAAATCATGCAACTACGGCAACAGAAACTAAATCGCAGAGCACTTCCAAACACTCGGAGTCCACCCAGGCGTGCTTGGGAAAACCCGAGCAACGAGCATACTCACTTATCACTAATTATCTATCTTTGCTGGCTAAAAATGCTACAAAAAAGCAGAAAATCCACAATCATTTTTATAGAGTTTTTAACTGACTTAATTAAAGTCAACGTGTGACAAAATGCTGCAAAAATACTGAAAGAATTGACATGCTGAAGATCTGAATCTGCACCAAATCTGCAAGAATTAAATAAGCATCATGTGCACCCAGTCTAACACTGGACATTATTGTGCAGTCATATGTCCTTTTATTTCTATTATGTGACCCATGTACAATATGTGTCGGAGCAGACAACTTGTCATCATTTATGGCCCTTAAATTAGCACAAGGAAACTGAATGTTTAGAAATTAAGATCTCTGTATATTTATCTTTGACTATGGAAAATATAATAGCTGGAAGCATCAATGCCTGTGGCTGTTCTGATTACTGCTCTTAAATGTATATTAAAATAAGGGTCGTAAAAGGTAGGAAACGCCAAAATTCAGGAAGCCCCTGCCCTGCACCCAGTAAGTGGAGGTGACGGACAGGAGGTACAGGTAGCTGCCATTCCATCAGATAGTCCAGATAGCTGCACACATACATCATATACTGTTATCCTCAGTGTGTGGAGTGAGGACTGCAATTAATTCCAAGGGGGAAGTTCATAGTTTACCACAAGAAGACCTCATTCAGACGCCAGTTTTTATGATGTTCGAGAAAAATGTACCGAGTTATCTATTATTTTCAGAGTTTCATCAGACCGTCATCACTGTCATCAGAGATTTATCAGTAATTGCTCAGAGTTTCATCATTTTTTTTCACTAATGAGTAGAGATGAGCAAACGAGAACCTAAAAGTTTGGGGTTCATCCTGTACACTTAGTGTTCCCGCCCATGGACTTTCTCCTCGGAGTGCGTTTTAATGTTCAGAGTTCTGTGGGAAGTTCGGGAGGAAAAAAGCAGAATATATTCCATCTCCAAAGTTTGGGTCTCCGTTATTTTTAATGGGGTTTGGGTTCAGGTTCAAGTTTGATTCAAGTTCTGATGCCAAACCGAATTTTGGACTAAAGTTCTGGTCCGGAACTAAAACCCAAACTTCCAAGGGTCTGCTCATTCTTACTAGTAAGAAAAAAACATTTTCTCCAATTTCCTCTCTCAGTAATTAAAAAATGGACAACACATGGATGGTATCGTTGTGATAGTTTTCTCACATAGGCCTCATTCATACATCTAGTATTTGGTCAGTTTCTTACATCAGTATTTGTGAACCCAAACCAGGAGTGGGTGATAAATCCAGAAGTGGTGACGTGTTTCTAATATACTTTTCCTCTGATTGTTCCACTCCTTTTTTTGGTTTACAAATACTGATGTAAAATACTGACCAAATACTGAACGTGGTAACGTGGCCTTACCCGTAGAGTTTCCTGGTAGAGTTAGATATTACACTAGGATCAATGTTGGACAAGTCTCTGCAATTTTTTTCATTAAAGTATCTTTTTATTAAATAATTTTTTACACAAAGAGGAAGTGGAAAACATTAAAATATTAGAAAATATTCTTGTTCTCATGGATATTGGCGTTGTTGGATTTATACGTATTACTTATTGCTTGGTGCCAATTAAACAATGAGAATTCCTAACTTAAATCCAATGCCCAATAATAACAGGATTAGATATTTTCTAATTCTAGATCCAAATTATAGAATGTATAAATATTTTTAATGTGTTAAATTATATCAGATGATTTGTTATCTAGCAGTCTACTGATGGCTCAATGAAGAGATAAGGGAAGAGATCATTTATTTCTTATGTATTTCCTTATGTCTTTATGTTATGTTCCTTAAGTAGTTTATCATCTGGAAGACCATGAAATATCTTCAGTGCTTGAAAGTTAATAATTGCGTCTCCTTCTCCTTCTAGATGAAAGAACGAGCATTTCTAATCCAGAGCTTTATCCATTTAATGATTGGAAGATTGGGCACATTTTTTAGAAAAATAGTAATGGGTATTTTTTCCAAAAGATAAACAGACATATTATTCGCTAACAGTTTACATAGGTTTTTCCACAGGATCTTATCATCGGGTCTTCAGATAATGAAAGGGAGGGATCTAATAAATAGATCAAAATGAGGGATAAAAGAGACGAGTTTCCACGGTACAAAGATATATATCTTTCCTATATCAAGAGTTTCCATGTGGATCTTCTTCTTAATGACCCAATTTGGTTTTTTAGTCAGTGAGAGCCATTTCCTACACTGGAGGATAATGTTAGAGTCATGATAGGCCTCATTATTAGGGATGTCTCTGGATTTTTGGCAGACTGTTCAGTCCATGAAATATCATAGACGTGATCAGCTCCATAAACCGAAAAAACTGATGTGTGAATAAGTCTATAATGATTTTAGATAGTTTACGTTTGGGGTCTTTTCTTTGTGTTCTTCTGTGTGGGATTAAAGTTTTTGATTAGAGAAAAAAAATGTAAAAAATAGTTTATCAGTTTTATTTCCTGCTCCCAGAACCTGTCTCTTTATTGTGCTAGAAGTTGAGGAAACTCCAAGAGAGGAGTGAAGAGAGGATTACAATAAAGCCCAAGAGACAGCTAAGTGCGCAGTTTAGCACAAGAACATAAATATGTAAGAGGGGGACAGGGACTGTCATGTGCTTTCCCTTCTGTATGTCAATGTTTGTAAAATGGTTCGATCCAGTGATTTTGTGTCTTTTTATAACTGTTGTAAAATGTTAAAATGCAAAGAACTTTATAGGAACTAATTGATGTGGTTGCTGTAATGTGATGTCATTATTTTTCAATTTGACTAATATGTAGTGTATGCGGAATATATAGGGTTAGGTTTAGGACATAAGGTAGAGTATAAGATTTAGCAGTTAGATACAGGAAGGGAATATGCAGTCATGGGTAAATTACTTATCATATGGAGTGCAAAAGATTAGATACAGTTAATATGTTTGGGACCAGCCCAGCGTGGAAAAGGATGGTTCATATAAAAAGGAAAGCACTTCCTAGTTAGGTTAGATAAATAAATAAGGTGTTAGTGAAAGTTCAAGGCCAGAGGGCTGAAGGCACGAAGAGTACGTATTGTTATGACAGTATGAGAATTACTGCAACTTTCTTCAGCAGAGATTCATGCAATTTTTGTGGCCTGTGGCACCAGAATGAGCGTCTTATTCCCTCCCAGCAAGTAAAAGTCAGACGAGGAAACATGCGAGAGATGGGATGGGTTTCAAGTATTTTGCAGCCAATTTTTCGGGTTTTCTTGAAGGATTGCCCTGTATTTAGCTCGATACATCTTTCCATCACCTCGAGCCAGCTTCCTTTTTCCTGCTGAAGATAGGCATCCCAACAGCATGATACTGCCACCACCATGTGTGACAGTGGGGATGGTGTTTTCAGGGTGATGTGCAGCGTTAGTTTTTAACCAAATGTAGTATTTTGCCTTTAACCCAAAAATTTCTACTTTACTGTCATCTGACCAGCTCACCTTCTTCCCCCTCACTGTATCTCCTACATGGCTTTTTGCAAAAATCAAGCAGAACTTCTTATGGCTTGCTTGCAAAAATGACTTTCTTCTTGCAACTCTTCTATAAAGGCCAAATTTGTGGTTTAAATGACTAATAGTTTTCCTGTGGACAAATTCTCCCACCTGAACTCTGATCCTCTGCAGCTCCTCCAGAGTGACCATGGGCCTCTCGACTGCCTCTATAATTACTGCTCTCCTTACTTGTGATGTCAGTTTAGGTGGACGGCCATGTCTTGGTAGGTTTGAAGTTGTGCCATGCTTCTATTTTTTATGATGGATTGAACAATGCTCCATGACATGTTCACAGCTTAGACTATTTTTTATAACCTAAGCTTACTTTACTTTTCACTACTTTATCCCTGACTTTTCTGCTGTGTTACTTGGATTTCATGATGCTGTTTGATCCCTGATGTTCTCAAACCTCTGAGGCCTTCACAGAAAAGATGTAGTTATACTTACAATAAATCACACACATGTGGACTCAAATTATTATGTAATTTCTGGAGGCAATTGGTCACTCAAGAATTTATTTAGGGAATCAGACTACAGGGGACTGAATACAAATGTATTTCACAATTTTTTGATTTATACTTTTAGGCTGTGCGCCCACATTGGTTTTTTTAAGCATTTACGCTGCGTAAACTCTTAAAAACGCTAACAAAATGCATCCCATTAATTTTAATTGCATTCCGCAATTGCTGTGGCTATGCTGCGTATTTTTCTGCAGCGCAATAGCATCGTGGTAAAATACGCAGCATGTTCATTATTTTGCGGAATCGCGGCGAGTCCACCGCCATAGACTTGTATTGGAATGCTTGAAATCCGGAAATATTAAAAATGTTTTGGTATTTCAAGCATCTTTGCTTCGGTTTTGTAAATCAATACTGCAGCAAATGGGAAGTGACATCATCGGCATCCCATCATGCCATCCCATGAGCATCCCATAATTCAGATCATTCCCATCTTCCTGGATGATGGCTGCTAGCATGGAAGGGTATGAACGGATGGCGTAGGATGTCCCATTCATGATCAGTGTGGTAAGTGTGTATGTATGACGCCGATACCATTTTTCTGAATGTAAAAAAAAAATTTCCAAGCAATTTATATATATTATGTAAAATAGGAGGCAGGTCACTGACAGATCAGTGACCTGTGATAAGCCTATAAGGATGCATATGTGAACAGAGCATCACATAAAGCCCCGACTCCAGTCCTGTCCAGAAGCATGAAAATCTCATTAATAATTGAAAGCTAAAATTACAGATTAAACAACAACCACATGATGGATTTCATCAGACAAAGTATAATTTTAATCAGTGTAACAGCGCCAACCTGACAGTGTCTGTAGGTTACTGAGCAAAAATCCTGATGACAGGTTCACTTTAAATAAAAAGGAAACTGTACATGTTTGCGTCTGGAGAATCATAATGGCAAATCAGTTTTAGCATTTAGTGAACATGGCAAAAAAACAACAAAAAAGCAATTGTGAAATTGAACTTTTCTTGCAATTTCAACACAATGGGAATATTTTTTTACTGTTTTCCAGTACACGATATCTACTATATAATTGTATAACTTTTCACTTCCGTCAGTACCTGAAATCCTGCGTCGCTGATTGGTCGCGCCCGGCCGGAAGTGATTGGATGCGACCAATCAGCAACAGGCACACCATCGCTATCATCGGGAGATCAGCGGCGCTAGCCGCGAGTATCTCCAGTACATACTCACCTTCCGTCGCTGCATCCCTGTCCGCCACATCTGCTTCTATCCTGTGCGGTGCGGTCACGTAGTACCGCTCATTAAGGTTATGAATATGGACGCGACTCCACTCCCATATGCGTGGAGTTCATATTCATGACCTTAATGAGCGGTACCACGTGACCGCACCACAGAGGAAGAAACTGACGCGCCGGCATAGAGATGCAGTGACGGAGCGAGGAGGGTAAGTATGATGGGGGAAGACGGGGGAGCCCAGCGGAGGGTGGGAGCAGAGCCATGCATACATGGATGGGAGGGAGGAGCGGAGCCATGCATACAAGGATGGGAGGGGGGAGCGGAGCCATGCATACAAGGATGGGAGGGTGGAAAGAAGCCATGTATACAGGATGGGAGGGGGGGAGCGGAGCCATATATACAAGGAAGGGAGGATGGAGCGGAGCCATGTATACAGGATGGGAGGGTGGAGTGGAGCCATGCATACACGGATGGGAGGGGGAACGGAGCCATGCATACAAGGATGGGATGGTGGAGCGAAGCCATGTATACAAGGAAGGGAGGATGGAGCGGAGCCATGTATACAGGATGGGAGGGGGAGCAGAGCCATGTATACAGGATGGGAGGGGGGAGCGGAGCTATATATACAAGGATGGGAGGGTGGAGCGAGCCATGTATATAGGATGGGAGGGTGGGAGCAGAGCCATGTATACAGGATGGGAGGGGGAGAGCAGAGCCATGTATACAAGGATGGGAGGGTGGAGCGAGCCATGTATATAGGATTGGAGGGTGGGAGCAGAGCCATGTATATAGGATGGGAGGGAGGAGTGGAGCCATGTATACAGGATGGGAGGGTGGTAATGGAGCCATGTATACAGGATGGGAGGATGGTAGCGGAGCCATTTACATAGGATGGGAGGGTGAAAGTGGAGCCATGTATACAGGATGGGAGGGTGGAAGTGGAGTCATGTATACAGGATGGGAGGGTGGGAGTTGAGCCATGTATACAGGATGGGAGGGTGGTAGCGGAGTCATTTACATAGGATGGGAGGTGAGAGTGGAGCCATTTATACAGGATGGAAGGGTGGGAGTGGAGTCATGTATACAGGATGGGAGGGTGGGAGTGGAGCCATGTATACAGGATGGGAGGTTGGGAGCGGAGCCATTTACATAGGATGGGAGGGTGAGAGCGGAGCCATGTATACAGGATGGGAGGGTGGGAGTGGAGTCATGTATACAGGATGGGAGGGTGGGAGTGGAGCCATGTATAAAGGATGGGAGGGTGGAGTGGAGTCATGTATACAGGATGGGAGGGTGGGAGTGGAGTCATGTATACAGGATGGGAGGGTGGGAGTGGAGCCATTTATATAGGATGGGAGGGTGAGAGCGGAGCTATGTATACAGGATGGGATGGTGGGAGTGGAGTCATGTATACAGGATGGGAGGGTGGGGTGGAGCCATTTATATAGGATGGGGGGTGAGAGCGGAGCCTTGTATATAGAATGGGAGGGTGGGAGCGGAGCCATTTATATAGGATGGGAGGGTGGAAGCGGAGCCATGTATATAGGATGGGAGGGTTTGGAACGAAGCCATGTATATAGGATGGGAGGGTGGAGCGGAGCTGTGTATATAGGATGGGAGGGTGGGAGCGGAGTCGTGTATATAGAATGGGAGGGTGGGAGCGAAGCCGTGTATAAAGGATGGGAGGGTGGGAGCAGAGCCATTATATAGGATGGGAGGGTGGGAGCGGAGCCATGTATACAGGATGGGAGGGTGGGAGCGGAGCCATGTATACAAGATGGGAGGGTGGGAGTGGAGCCATGTATATAGGATGGGAGGGTGGGAGCGGAGCCATGTATATAGGATGGGAGGGTGGAGCAGAGCTATGTATATAGGATGGGAGGGTGGGAGCGGAGCCGTGTATTTAAGATGGGAGGGTGGGAGCGGAGCCATATATATAGGATTGGAGGGTGAGAGCGGAGCCATGTATATAGGATGGGAGGGTGGGAGCGGAGCCATGTATATAGGATGGGAGGGTGGGAGCGGAGCCGTGTATATAGGATGGGAGGATGAGAGCGGAGCCATGTATATAGGATTGGAGGGTGGGAGCAGAGCCATGAATATAGGATGGGAAGGTGGGAGCGGATCCATGCATACAAGGATGGGAGGGTGGTTGTGGAGTCGTGTATATAGGATGGGAGGATGGGAGCGGAGCCATGTATATAGGATTGGAGGGTGGGAGCGGAGCCATGTATATAGGATTGAAGGGTGGGAGCGGAGTCATGTATACAAGGATGGAGAGGTGGGAGCGGAGCCATGCATAAATAAACTACATACATATTCTAGAATACCCGATGCGTTAGAATCGGGCCACCATCTAGTGTTTATATATGTTTGCTCCTCTTTATTCTTTTCTAGCTCATCTAGTCTATTTTCCAGTTTCAGTCTTTCATCTTGAATTTTGGAGATTTGCTGAAATTCTGCTTTTTTAGCTGCCTGAACTTTACATATTAATTCTTGTTCCCTTTCAGTGAGTAACTCTTTCTAGTGCTCCGTTGATGTCTTAAGGGTGTCATTTTCAGCCACTAGAACATCAAGTTGACCTTGAAGCCTGTTGTTGTCATTTTCTGCGTCATTATTAGTTCTTGCGGCTTCTAGTTTGATATTGTCAATTTCAATTTTCTGGAATTGCTTGGGCTCATCAATTTTTCTTTGAGCAGCTTCTTATTTAGGAAGTGATGTTGTTCTGTGGCTGCTTGCAGCACATTCTACAGATGATCATGCTTTAGTGTTAATGATTCTTTCTCAGACATTGGAGAGTCGCTTGAGTCTCAGTCATCTGTTTTACTTGGATCCTCTGGACATATTCTGCCATAATGTTCTCGCTCTTCTTGCAGCTTTTTCACCTCAGCCTTCAAATCCTCCACTGTTTAGCATGATAAAACTTTCTCCTCCAGCAAACCCTCTAAATGATTGTTACCTCTTGAGTAGAGTTGAGCGATACTTTCCGATATCCAAAAGTATCGGAATCGGAATGGTATCGCCGATACCATTAAAATATCGGCGATACCCGATACCGATACCGGAAGTCCCATGTAAGTCTATGGGAACAAAATATCGGAATTAAAAAAACCCCATTCTTGCCTTGTTGGTTAATTGTACATGAAGGAAAACAACAAAGAGTAATGTAGAATGTATTGGGGAAGGTTGAGGAGACATTAAAGGCATAGATGTTTAAACCCAATCAAATGGAATAGCATATATATATTTTTTTTAAAGATGTTCGGATTGACGAAGAAATTGACAATGTTGTTAACGTTTTTTCTATTTTGGCAAATATGTATATTACACAACTTCCATGCTCTTCACCTTTTTAACTTTTGCCACACTTTCTCCTTCATAATCTTCTGCAGCATCATCTTTTTCATCAAATTATTCTTCATCTTCACCTTCTTTATCTTCTTCTTAAACTTCTTGCTATTCATCTTTTTGTTAACATTACTCATATTCTTCTTATTAAACTATTATTCTTATTCATATTCTACTTCATCTTCTTCATCATATTCTTATTTGTGACAGAGAATCCTGTACTTGTAATCTGTCAAAGTATGAATTTTTCATCCTTCCGTTCTTGCTGTCACAAAAGATTTAAATTACAACAGTATTTGTCCGTGTTCAGTTTAGCCTGCAGCATCAGGCATTTACCAGGGGCACCACGAGGAGGAACGGACTCACCCCCATACACTGCTTAGTCTTCTTCTGCTTAGAATTTAGAGCATATATTTTGCTCTTCATTTTGGTCTTATACTTCATGTTCTTCTGCTTTTAGATCTTCTGCTTATTGTTCTTGTGTCTCTTGTTCTGTATCTTGTATTTGTAGCACAACCTTGTACCAGCTGATGTTACTGGGACACGGTTACTAAGCAGGAGGTACCTGTGCTCCAAAGCACTACCAAGGACCAGCAGACGTTGCTGGAACTCGGATACCGAGATGGAGGCACCTAGGCCAAAGGCACTGCGGAGAACCAGTTGACGGTACTGGAACCCGGACGGGTAGCAGAAGGTACAAGAGCCAATGAAAGTAACGAGGACCAGCTGACTGTGCTGGAACCCGGAGGGGCAGCAGAAGGAAAAGAGCCAATGGCACAACCGAGGACCAGCTGACGTTACTGGGACACGGTTACTAAGCAGGAGGTACCTGTGCTCCAAAGCACTACCAAGGACCAGCAGACGTTGCTGGAACTCGGATACCGAGATGGAGGCACCTAGGCCAAAGGCACTGCGGAGAACCAGTTGACGGTACTGGAACCCGGACGGGTAGAAGAAGGTACAAGAGCCAATGAAAGTAACGAGGACCAGCTGACTGTGCTGGAACCCGGAGGGGCAGCAGAAGGAAAAGAGCCAATGGCACAACCGAGGACCAGCTGACGTTACTGGGACACGGTTACTAAGCAGGAGGTACCTGTGCTCCAAAGCACTACCAAGGACAAGCAGACATTGCAGGAACTCTGATACCGAGATGGAGGCACCTAGGCCAAAGGCACTGTGGAGAACCAGCTGACGGTACTGGAACTCGGACGGGTACCATAAGGCACCCATGAAAATGTAAGTTGACAGGCCGCAAGCCGTCTGCAGTTACCAAATCACACAGTCCTACAGTGGGTGCTTGTCCTATTTTCACAACGGAAAGAGCCTTTATTTACATATCCCACAGCACACATAGGAATCACCTAAACTGCAGGCACCATAGAGTCGGATAACCGGAATGCAACATGACAGGACAACTTATTGGAGGCTAATTTATGTTGACACTGCCAGGAAACAGCTGTGGTGCTGTAACCAGGGTGGGCATGAGTCAGTACCCGTGCCAATTACTTCCGAGCAACAACTGGCAGTGTTGGAGCCCAGGGATGAGAGGAGGACAGGGTGGAGGCAGCATGATTTTTGTCGTACACACAGCAGGGGAACAGCTGCCATTACTCAACCCCAGTAACACAGGAGCAAGTGTTGACTGTGCTAACAGCACTTACAGGCAACAACTGGCGGTGTTGGAGCCCAGGGTCCAATGCATCGACTTCAATTGCTTCCACCTCCTCTCAGGAACACAGCACTGTTGATCAACCATCTGTCTCTTCACCGCCTGCCAAATTGCCCAGTCAGTCAGAGAGTTCTGTACAGGAGCCAGCTGAGTCTCTGCTTCTGTTCTCAGAATCTGTTGGTTTGCAAACAGGGGCACAGCCAAGCAGCATTCTGGAATGTGAAGAAGAGGGAGTATGCAGTGATGCGCAACAGCTGTGTCTCTCTGAATCTGAAGAGGCGGGTGAGACAGTGCCGATGGTCAGCACACCGCAGAACGCATCTGATGATGATGAGACTCAGGTGCCAGTTTCTGTTGAGCATGGTGGTGGCCAGACCACCCAACAGCAGCAGGTGTTGGAAGAGGTTAGTGGAGATGATGAGGTCCAAGACCCAACATGGCGTGAGGAACAGGAAGGTGGTGGTAGCAGCTCTGAGGAAGCGATTGCCCCAACGGTACAAACAGGAGGGAGAGTTACGCTGCATACTCTGTTGCCTGTAGCCTCCATTTTGGCACCTGTTCGGATTTCTCTTCCAAAAGTCTAAACGGACGCTCCCAGGACTTGCACTGCGTGGTCCTTTTTTCACACACTTGCAGATGATATTTGCTATGTCAAATGCAAGCTGTGTAATCAAAAAGTAAAAAGAGGTAAAGTGTCAGTAACCTCAATACCACAAATATGTGTAAACATGTGCGGAGAAAACACGTAGTTGAGTTACAAAGACACACTGAAGATGTACAGTCTATAGAGAATCACTGCACAAGTTTAACTGCATATGTCATGGTTAAATTTGAAATTTTTATTGCACACTTGATGTGAAAAAAGAAAATAGCTATGAGACTACTGACTGACGTTTTGGGCAACGCAGTGGCCTTTATCAAATAGTCGCTGGAAGAGATAGAAAAATTTACAGTCAATGACAATGTATAATATATACAATATATACAATAAATACATAGGGTGAAGAATATATATACATAGGAATTAGGCAACATGTTAAACATTTGGGTGATACTGTAGAACACGGAGAATTATCCCTCTAGGGTATGCGGGTGGATAATGTAGTTTTTTTTTGATTTTTGGGAGTGTGTAGAAAACAGGGTGATGGGGTATTGAATATTAAGGAATGTCATAGTCTTACAGTCTATGGTGATCAATTAAAGATGTTTTGTCAGGATACGATCAATTTTTTGACAGATGTAAAATGTAGGGTCACAATTGAGTTGTCTGTAGGTTAGGTTAACTGACAGTTGTCTATGAATTTCGGCAATAGATTGGGTCTTATTCATAATAACGATAGCACCCCCCTTATCTGCTGGTTTAATAATAATGTTGGGGTTATCTTTCAGAGATTTTATGGCTTGTTTATCTGTGGGTGTCAGGTTGTGGCGTATCGGGTGTAGGCCCAATCTCGGCAAACCATCCACGAGCACAGGCTCTGAATGCTGGCATTGCAAAACTCCTGTCCCTTGAAATGCTGTCATTCAGGCTGGTGGAGACTGACAGTTTACGGAACTTAATGGCATTGGCAGTCCCACAATACAATGTGCCAGCTGATTTTATTTCAGCAGGCAAGCCGTCCCTGGTCTGCAAAAGCATGTTGTTGAGGTTAAAATTAAACATGCGCTACTAAACTCCGTCAGTAGCAATGTCCACCTGACCACCGCTGCGTGGACCAGTACCCATGGCCAGGGACGATACCTTTCCCTTACTGCCCATTGGGTCAATGTTGTGGAGCCGGGTACAGATCTTGCGAGTGGCGCTGTACGTGTTCTGCCAACTCCAAGGATTGCAGGAATCAATCGTACTTTTACCCAAACATCTTGACTGCCTACCCTTCCTCCCCCATCTTCCACGCCTACTTAGAGATCTCGTTGCACGACCCGAAGCCGTCATACTGGTCTACACCCCATCCACATGGGACCCCCGTTAGAGTGACCCGCTTAATAAGTCAATCGTACTTGAGTTATAATAAGGGCGCCAACAGATTACGCAGCGCTTTACAGTTTAACAGTTTCAGAACACAAGTCATAAGTAACAACGTTACCAATACAATAATGAAAGCAATATAATCCGCACACGCTCGTGAGAGCTTACAATTTACAAATATGTGGGGGAGATACAAAGTACAGGTGTTTATATACAATGGTGTATTTACAATGATGGTCCCAGCCATTTTCAGGGAGTGAGGGATGGATGGAGATAGTGAATGGGCTACACACACACACAGTTACACGTAGAATGACTTTGATTAGTGAATGTGATAGGCCGCTCTGAACAAATGTGTTTTGAGTGTGGAAGTAGGGCTGTTAATGGGGATGTTGAAGTCTCCAAGGATAAGGGTTGGTACTTCTGAGGACATGAAAGTGCGGCAGCCAGGCAGAGAAATGGTCAAGGAACTGTGTGGGCGAGCCTGGGGTCCGATATATTACCGCTACTCTAAGGGAAGGGGACGAAAGAGCCTGATGGTGTGGACCTACTAATTTGCAAAATCTTATAAATTTACATTACATATTTACATCTAGAAACATTTAACCATTAAGCTACTTCACAAATTGTAAAAAACTTTATATTTAACCATTAAGCCTACTTACAGAACAAGGAAGTGTAAAAAAACTTGTGCTTAAAAAAAAAAGTGAAATAAAATGTGAGAAGGGCAGTGTAACAAATAATTTAGGAAAAAGAAAACTAACATCAAGTGCTGTGTGCTGTGTAAGAGCCAGACACATTAACATTAAATCAGTCTGGAATAGCGGTGATTTTCTCCCCATAACCCGAGTAACATTCTGGGAGAGGGGTGTAGAGTCAACGATCAGCAACTAGCTACGGTAGATCAAATACCTGAAAAAAAAAAAAAAAAGTTATTTAACATTCTACATATCAAAAAATAATATACATTTGTAATTTAAAAAAAAAAGAAAAATTTATTTAACATTCCTAAGATAAAAAATTTTTTAAAACATAAAAACTATAATACACAGCAGGATCTTTAGTAAAACCAGACTTACCACTGTAACCTCTTAATCCTTGCAAGCTTCAACACAACGTTGACAGGTACACAGCAGGGGTGGTCGGTCTCCTAGACAACGAGCAAACTCCTTCATGTTGAGAGAGGCCACCATCTCCTTAGCTTTCTGGTACTTTTCTGTGGGAATGAGCTTGTCTCCAACCAGCCAGGAATATCCATTGAATGGCACACCATGGTTTGGTATTAGCACCCAGTACCAAAAGTGAAGCCAACCACAGTTCCCATTTCTCATAAACTTTATTTGATATACTGGCTGGCCAAACATTAGTTTCTCACAAAGGAGCTGAAGACCCTGAGTGGCAGTAGCTGCAAGTCTCTCCAGCATGACCTGTTTGTTAGATATTTGCCGTCTACACCTAAAGAACATCTCTAGAATCCGCCCTTTTCTCACCATGGAAACAACAAAAACCCTCACTGTAGCATTGATCCACTCCCGCCTGGACTACTGCAATGCTCTATTACTTGGCCTCCCCATTACTCGACTATCCCCTCTCCAGTCCATCCTTAATGCAGCAGCCAGAGTCATCCATCTGGCTAATCGTACTCGGACGCGTCCGCTCTTCGCCAGTCCTTACACTGGCTGCCCATTCATTATAGGATCCAATTCAAAGTACTGGTTCTCACCCACAAAGCTCTCCACAGTGCAGCACCCCCCTACATCTCCTCCCTCATTTCTATCTATCGGCCTAATCGACTGCTGCGCTCTGCAAATGACTTTCGACTAACCTCTGCAGTAATCCGTACCTCCCACTCCCGACTCCAAGACTTCTCCCGCGCTGCGCAAATCCTCTGGAATGCTCTACCACAAGAAATTAGGACTATCCACAATTTGCCTGGTTTCAGGCGCTCCCTCAAAACACATTTGTTCAGAGTGGCCTATCACATTCAATAACCAAAGTCGTTCTATGTTTAAGTGTGTATGTGGAGCCCATTCACTACCTCCATCCATGCCTCACTCCCTCAAGATGGCTGGACCATCAATGGAAATGCACCATTATATATACACACCTGTACTTTGTATCTCCCCCACCTCATTGTAGATTGTAAGCTCTCACGAGCAGGGTCGGCTTATTTTGCTTTAATTATTGTATTGTTAACGTTGTTACCTATGACTTGTGTTTTGAAACTGTTAAAGTGTAAAGCGCTGCGGAATATGTTGGCGCTATATAAATAAAGATTATTATTATTATTATATCAGAGGGAGAAGAGGATTGGGCCTTGACAAGGTGCCCGATTGCATCTTAAGTCTTATTGAATGTTGGAGCCAGTCCACCGTATAAAAGCAGCCATAGAGTGTCCGGGTACCTGCTTGGATTTCGATCAAAATGAAGACTACTTTGATGTACATGTACACCAATTCGAGAAAAATGACAAGGATGAGGCAGTAAGACACGCTCAGCAGAGTACAAGCAGCATTGCTTGAAGAAGTAACTTGAGCGTGATCAAAATTGAATAAATTAAAATCTCAGACTACAGTGAACACAACTCTTAGCTGTGAAAGGGCTTTTTGTGTCCTTCTACAGTGTTTTCAACCAATGTATTGGATACGGATGGAAGCACGTCACACTATAATTTCAATTGAATGGAGCAGCAAGAATTACACTAAAGAAAAAAAAAAAAAAAGAGTGTGAGAGTGACATGTGCAGATGCCTACATACAGCGTTGTATGCCGAGCAAACTGCAGCGCGTCACCTGCACTCACACACACACCTTGCAGAGCTGTGAAAAAAACACTGCAAGGCAAAAGGAAGATGTACACAGCGGTTGGTAAAGTAGCCTGCCTAAAGCACAGTACACAAAATCGCAATCTCTAACTGTCCCTCAGAGTCAGCAGAGCAGCGTTCTGTCCCAAACTGAATTAACAGCACAGTGACGCTAAAATGGCGGCTTTATCTGACAACAATACCTTCCTTGTGTCACGGTTAGGGTAGCGTGTGTCTATTATATGAGTGTCTGTAAAATGTAACGTTACGCAGACTTATTCTGCCCTTGGGACGCAAAAATAAGACAGCAGTAATCATTTACTGTATAAAACTCCACCTATGCGCAACAAAACAAGCACGTTCCCTCTTACGGTTCCTGCGCTGACATGTGAGTAGGGAGTTTGGAGACGTTCCTGAATTTATCCCAGGTATCCAAGCATATCAGGCCGATAGGAGAGCATTAAAACCACCCACGGTGGTGACTTAAATATGGTGAATCGAACCAGTGAAGAACTGTAGGTCGATGCGAATGAATGTGCGATCACATGACACACGTTTATAATAACCCTTGCTAGACACGAGTAACTTTGTAGACATTTGGACACACCTGAACCCAGATGGCAGTGAATATTCATTCTATTCGGCGCCACATGACTCTTGGTCCAGAATAGATTATATATTGCTAGCACAGGAGCTATTAAGGGGAGTGGAAGAGGCAGATGTGCACAGCGTAGCTATATATGACCACGCGCCCGTATCAGTGACCCTGCCAGATATGGTGCAGATGGGGCCAAACCAAACTTGGCGCTTCCCGACCTATTTGTTAATGGATGAGAAGTTTCGACATCATGTGAAGCAATGGTGTTTTTAATATGTAAGGGATAATGGAGATACTAGGATAGGCCGGAACTTTTATGGGCAGCAGGGAAGGGAGTAATGCGCGGGAAACTAATAGGTTATCAGACAACGCTAAAAAAGAAGATGGCGACAAACTACTCGCAGGCTAGCAGGATATTACGCGATAGGTACACGGCAAACAAGACAAGTTCATCAACACAGGTTAAAAATAGATGTAAGCAGGCTAAGGTTGACTTACACGTATGGGTATATCGACGAGAGAGAAGCAGTAATAACAATTATAGAGCCGATGTATATCGTTATGGTAGCAAATGAGGGAGACTATTAGCACGACTAGCGAAAGGAAATCACATTCGTCATCAACATATTACAGCGTTAACGAATAAACATGGGATCATGAACACAGACCCTCGAAGCATAAACACCATTCTACAAGAATACTACTCAGACTTATATAAGGTGGAACATACGGATAGTGAGGAGGGTAACACCTTTGTAGATGGAATACGGTTACCATCCATCACAAACTATCAGCTTCTCCTTTTAAAAAAACAAATTGAGGTGACGGAAGTGACAGCGGCGATAAGTTACTTTAAATACGGGAAAGCTCCAGGATCTGACGGGTTTACAGCCAAATTATTAAAATTATTGAGTGAGGATATCCCGTCCACATTGGTACGCACCTTCAATCATATATTGGAGACAGGAGGGTTGCCCAGCCATTCAAACATGTCACACATGAAGTTGCTACTAAAACCAAACAAACCTTCACATCTGCCTGGATCCTATCGTACATTCTCACTCATTGACCATTATATCAAGATTTTGTCCAGGATCATGGCAGATCTTTTGAGTAGCATTGTTCCTACGCTGATAGGGCGATCACAAGTGGCCTTTGTTAGCTACTTTGTTGGCTACTATCAGTCTCACTATGCATAACACATGTGTGCAGTGGGCAGTATTACCTTTGCCTTCGGTGGAGTAGGAAAACCCCTCTCCTATCGAAGTGTTAGTTGGAGAGATGGAAGATTTGACACCGGGACCTGAATTGTAATACTTAAATGTGACAGGTGACAAATTTGTTAAGGCGCAACTCCGCGGCCCCTACGTTGAGTCTAGCCCGTGAAAATTTACTGGTTGTCAATGGGGAACCCCAACACCCCGGGGCAGCTACAGTATTTAAACAATTAGAGCTGAACCAAGATTTGCTGTATCAGGTTTATAAAATACATGTTGAAATTTTTTAGCAATTGCTGCTACCGCAGTCATATCGGAGGTTGGTAATGGACTTAGCGCATGCGCATGTACTAGGGTGACATTTGTGCCAAAAGAAAACCCTACACAGAATTATACAACGGTTTTACTGGCTGGGGGTCTATCAAGAAGTTAAACGGTATTGTAACTCTTGTCGCATGCGCCAGATACACAGTCCTCAGCCTCATTTAGTGAGTCCCTTGGTGCCATTAAAAATTTTAGAGGTCCAGTTTGAGAGAATACCCATGGATCTGGTGGAGCCGGTTAATAAATCAGCAAGGGGTCATCAACAGGGGCAATAAAAGGGGCACTGTGTGGGTCACCAGTTTTGAGCACACCCGAGTTCAAAAGAGAATTCATTGTCCAGACTGATGCGTCAGAGGTAGGTCTGGGTGCCGTGTTGTCTCAGGACTGGAGCTTAACGGGAGGAGCATCCCATTAGTTTCCTGAGTCGAAAACTTACTCCATCAAAAAACAGAGACAGCATTAGAGAGAGAGTGCCTGGCGATAAAGTGGGCACTGGAGTCGTTGCGCTACTATTTGTTGGGGATAACATTTTGTTTTGTAAATGATCATTCCCCTGTGACTGGCAGTGTTGTAGCCCAGGGAGTAGAGTTCAGGTGGTAGAAAGATGAACATAACAGGAGACTTGGAAAACGTTGGCAAACAGTTATTTAATCTGAAAACGGACAGGCAAATTCAGGTGAGATCCATGCCTTGTTCATTTTCAGAAAAATAAGCCGGTCTACATTGTCTGAGGATAGTCGCATGCGACGGTCTGTTACTACACCACCTGCAGCACTAAAGACGCGCTCAGATAATACACTGGCAGCAGGGCAAGCCAGCACCTCCAAAGCATACCACACATCAAATACAAATATAGCAGTAATAATAATATTATCAATAAAAAATGAAATTGCACACACAGTACACAGACACAGCTCATATGTGTGTATGAGAGAGAGTGTTTCTGTGTGTAGTTCATGCCTCTAGCCTAGAAGATCAGTCTTGCTAAAATCTTTAACACTGACCCCTGTTCTGTTCTTAAAATGGTGGATGCTGAACTGCTTCTCAGCCCCCTCATACACAATCATTATGTGGCACTGCTGGGCTCAGTCAGAGGCATCAGATTGAACTAGTCTGTCCTGAGTCATTCTCAATAGAACATTTTGTTCAGCAGTTCATCTAGTTCATTTAGTTCAGAGGTCACATGATGCATTTCCTATCAGCTCCTCACAGGATAGGGTGGAGAAAAACTGAACTAAATGAACTAATCTTTTGAACTAATCTTTTCAGTGAACTAGTTCATGGTGAACTAATCAACAAAATTAACTAGATTTCCCATCACTATGGTGTACACCTTGGTGGCGCTGTCACACAAACTTCGCCACATTTGTAACATACGCTCTTGCCCTGTGCAGAGGCGCTGCTTGTGCTCTCTCTTGTTGCAGAGGTGTCTACAATGCCTCGACGCACAGAGCTGCTTTGTAAAGCAGTAGCAGCAGCAGCGCTCTCGGCTGGAATGGAGAACATTATGGATTTCAACAGTGTGTCTTGGTCCTCCAGCATTTTACGGTCCCGGTTCAACGGTGTGATGAGGCTTTGTAAGTTGTCCCAGTAGCGAGGGTCTAGGAGGGTGTACACCCAATAATCTGACGTGGTGAGAATGTGGCCGATGCAGCGGTCGTTTCTCAGGCAGTGCAGCATGAAATCAACCATGTGCTGCAGACTCACAAATGGCCAACAAACGCTGTCCTCTGGAAGAGCGTCACACTAATAGATTTTTGTAAATTTAAAATAGAATAAAGCAGCAGCAATTTTTGAAAAATTACAAGGATGAGCCAGTGACAGACACTCAGCAGAGTACACGCTGCGGTGGTTGAAGTAAGTGGAGCGGGATCTACACTCCTACAAAAAAATGAAACCTCAGACTACAGTGAACACTGAAACACAACTGTTCATTTGCTGTGAAAGGCCTTTTTGTGGACTTCTATTATGTTTGCAAGCAATGTATTGTATTTTGATGGAAGAGCGTCACACTAATAGATTTTTGTAAATTTAAAATAGAAGAAAGCAGCAGCAATTTTTGAAAAATTACAAGGATGAGCCAGTGACAGACACTCAGCAGAGTACACGCTGCGGTGGTTGAAGTAAGTGGAGCGGGATCTACACTCCTACAAAAAAATGAAACCTCAGACTACAGTGAACACTGAAACACAACTGTCACTTGCTGTGAAAGGCCTTTTTGTGGACTTCTATTAAGTTTGCAAGCAATGTATTGTATTTTGATGGAAGAGCGTCACACTAATAGATTTTTGTAAATTTAAAATAGAATAAAGCAGCAGCAATTTTTTAAAAATTACAAGGATGAGCCAGTGACAGACACTCAGCAGAGTACACGCTGCGGTGGTTGAAGTAAGTGGAGCGGGATCTACACTCCTACAAAAAAATGAAACCTCAGACTACAGTGAACACTGAAACACAACTGTTCACTTGCTGTGAAAGGCCTTTTTGTGGACTTCTATTATGTTTGCAAGCAATGTATTGTATTTTGATGGAAGAGCGTCACACTAATAGATTTTTGTAAATTTAAAATAGAAGAAAGCAGCAGCAATTTTTGAAAAATTACAAGGATGAGCCAGTGACAGACACTCAGCAGAGTACATGCTGCGGTGGTTGAAGTGGAGCGGGATCTACACTCCTACAAAAAAATGAAACCTCAGACTACAGTGAACACTGAAACACAACTGTTCACTTGCTGTGAAAGGCCTTTTTGTGGACTTCTATTATGTTTGCAAGCAATGTATTGTATTTTGATGGAAGAGCGTCACACTAATAGATTTTTGTAAATTTAAAATAGAAGAAAGCAGCAGCAATTTTTGAAAAATTACAAGGATGAGCCAGTGACAGACACTCAGCAGAGTACACGCTGCGGTGGTTGAAGTGGAGCGGGATCTACACTCCTACAAAAAAATGAAACCTCAGACTACAGTGAACACTGAAACACAACTGTTCACTTGCTGTGAAAGGCCTTTTTGTGGACTTCTATTATGTTTGCAAGCAATGTATTGTATTTTGATGGAAGAGTGTCACACTAATAGATTTTTGTAAATTTAAAATAGAAGAAAGCAGCAGCAATTTTTGAAAAATTACAAGGATGAGCCAGTGACAGACGCTCAGCAGAGTACACGCAGCATTAGTTGAAGTAACTGGAGCGTGATCTGCACTCAAAAAAATAAAAAAAATCACAGACTGCAGTGAACACTGAAACACAACTGTTCACTTGCTGTGAAAGGCTCTGGACTTCTATAGTGTTTGCAACCAAGGTATTGTATACGGATGGAAGCACGTCACACAATTATTTCAATTGCATGGAGCAGCAAGAATTACACTGAAGAAAAAAAAAAGAGTCTGTCACTGACACGTGCAGATGCCTACAGACAGCGTTGCATACAGAGCAAACTGCAGCGTCACCTGCACTCACACACACATTGCAGAGCTGTTAAAACAACACTGCAGGCAAAAGGAAGCTTTACACAGCCGGTGGTAAACTAGCCTGCCTAAAGCACAGTACACTAAATCGCAATCTCTAACTGTCCCTCAGAGTCAGCAGAGCAGCGTTCTGTCCCTAACTGAGTTCACAGCACAGTGACGCTAAAATGGCGGCGGCGCCTTTTATAGTGCATTCTGACATCATTTCAGCATCCAATCACAGCCATGCCATTAGTTAACATGACCGCAGCAGTACAGGATGTGCCCACACTTATTAGGATTCCTCATTGGCTGACTAAAATCACATTGTCTCTCAAAGAATTATGGGAACTTCCGATTCCGGTATACGATATATGGAAAATATCGGAACTAAGTATCGGAATTCCGATACAGCGAATATCGGCCAATACCCGATACTTGCGGTATCGGAATGCTCAACACTACTCTTGAGCAATCACTACTTAACCCTTTTCTACCATTTGACATACTATCCCATCCATGTGACCTGGGCCTTAAGCCCCAGTGATGGGATAGTACGTCATATAGTATCAGACATGATTGGACGCGCTCTCGGGTGAGTGCGGACGATTGTGGCCGGGTGTCAGCTGATTCTCACAGCTGACAACCGGTACTAAGTGTCAGGAGCGGTCTCGGACCGCTCCTGGTACTTTAATCCTGGGCACACTGCGATAAAAGATGATCACAGCGTTCTGGCGGCTGCAGAGGGGCTGACAGCCCCTCTGCTTTTGGATCGGAGACCCCACGGCAAGACACAAGGTCCCGATCGTTCCCATGGAGTCCTGGATGTCCTCACAACAACAGCCAGGTCTCCAGGTCAAAGAGACTTCCTGACATGCGCAGTGCATGTCAGAAAGTCTCAGGTTAGTGCATGGAGAAGCTGCAGCGCTGCAAGCTTCTATAGCATGCAGATGCTGCTTCATCTGCATGCTATAGAAGTGATCAGCCTGCTGAAAATGAAAGTCCCAAAGTGGGACAAGGTGTAAAAATAAGAATTAAATTTTAAAAAAATTTTTAATAATTTTAAAAATTTTTTAAAAAATAATAAAAAAAAATAAGTAAAACATCAATATTTATTATATCAATAAATAAATATTTTAGGGGAAAAAAAAGATCACATATTTGGTATCCCTGTGTATGTAACGACCCGACCTATAAAATTTTCCCACTAGTTAAGCCCTTTAGTGAACACGATAAAAACAAGGCAAAAAACAATGCTTTATCATCATAACGCTGAACAAAAAGTGGAATAGCACACAATCTAAAAGACGGATATAAATAAACATCGTACCGCTGAAAATGTCATCTTGTCCCACAAAAAATAAAGCCCTGTACAGCATCAGCAGTGAAAAAATAAAAAAGTTATAGCTCTCAGAATAAAGCGATGCAAAACTAATTATTTTTTTTAAATAAAATAGTTTTTATTGTATAAAAGCGCCAAAACATAAAAAACTATATAAATGAGGTATTTACTGTAATCATACTGAACCAACGAATATAACTGCCTTATCAATTTTACCACACGCGGAATGGTATAAAAATGTCATGTGCCCAAAAATGGTACCAATAAAAATGTCAACTTGTCCAACAAAAAACAAGACCTCACATGACTCTGTGGGCCAAAATAAGATTATATCTCTCATAATATGGTGATGCAATAACTTTTTTGCAATAAAAAGCGTCTGCCATGCACCCAAACAGTGGTTGGCCCCCCATGTTTGGGGTATCAGCGTACTCAGGACAAATTGTACAACAACTTTTGGGGTCACATTTCTCCTGTTACCCTTGGGAAAATAAAAAAACTGGGGGCGAGAAGATCATTTTTGTGGAAAAATTATGATTTTTTATATTTACGGCTCTATGTTCTGTGAAGCACTTTGGGTTCAAAGTGCTCACCACTAGTGTTGAGCATTCCGACACTGCAAATATCGGGTATCGGCCGATATTTGCTGTATCAGAATTCCGATTCTGAGATCCGATATTTTTGGCATATCGGATAACGGAATCTGAGTTTTCCTCTAAAGTCTATGGGGAGTTCCTGCGTCACAGAACGAAGTACGTGACACAGGAACTTCCCGAAAGTGTCACTGTCAGTGTCAGTCGGGTCTGTCAGGTGTCAGCAGAACTTACCTGGCAGAAGATCCCCGGTGGTCACATCCATCCATCCATCCAGACCGGCCATTACCCTCTCCCTGGCGGTCACGTGCAGCTTCTTGCGATAACTGCAGTGAATGCCGGGTACTGGGTAATCTCGGCCAGCTGTACTCTCGTGACAGCTGGCCGTAAACCAGTCCAATGACATCACCGCCGGGGAATCAGCTATGGTAAGCAGCTCTGCTCTATGTGGATGTCAGGCTCAGCCTGGCATGCAGATGTAACAGAGCTGGACTCGTCGTGGGACACTAGTTATTTTGGAATGCGTCGGACAGGGAGTATTTGTGTTGGTTTGTTATTTTTGTTTTTTTACAGAACAATGGCGTCGCAGGATGAGCGTGCAATAAAAATAATGAAAACTGTGTGGTGTTTTATTTCATTAAAATACTTTTTTCTGGCTGTGTATTTTTTTAAAAATTTACAAACTATGATTAATAATGGATCGATGTCTTATTGACGCCTCTCCATTATTAACTGGGCTTATTGTCACCGTTCAATCAAAGGTGACTTTAACCCCTTATTTCCCCGCTTGCCACCGCTACAGGTCAAGTGGGAAGAGCCGGGTAAAGTGCCACAATTGGCGCATCTTTTGATGCGCCAATTGAGGGGCTGCTGCAGCCTGGTATTTTTATGCTGATGAGGGCCAAAATCCATGGGCCTTGACAGTCTTTTAATACCAGGTCGCAGCAGTCTGCTTTTTACTTGGCTGGTCAACAAGAATAGGGGACCCCCACACCATTTTTTTTTCGAGGGGATCCCCTATTTTTGTTAACCAGCCAAGCTAAGCAGACTGCTGTGGCCTGGTATTATCAGGCTTGCAAGGTTCATGGATATTGGATCCTTACCAGCCTGAAAAACCAGGCCTCAGCAGTCTGCTTCATCTGGCAGGTTAACAAAAATAGGGGGAACCCCACGCCATTTTTTTTCGAGGGGATCCCCTATTTTTGTTAACCAGCCAAGATAAGCAGACAGCTGTGTCCTGGTATTATCAGGCTTGCAAGGTCCATGGATATTGGCTCCTTAACAGCCTGAAAAAACAGGCCTCAGTAGTCTGCTTTATCAGGCTGGTTAACAAAAATAGGGGGGACCCCACACCAATTTTTTGTTTTTCGAGGGGATCCCCTATTTTTGTTAATCAGTTCACTTCAGGTCAGCCGGGATTCCCTCTGACGTCACTGATGCTGTGCGGTGTCCCTGGCTGACCTGAAGTGAAAGTGGAAAGCAATCAATTATGCTAACCACTTCCTCTCCTGTCAGCCAGGAGAGGAGATGATTCAGTCGGGGGTTTACTGTGAGGCTGTGAGCATTAGCTGCGGTCCCTGCAGTAAACATTAACTCTTTCAGAAGAATTACATCGGGGGACCTGACTGAACATCAGAAGGTAAGAATAATGTTGCTTTATTATTTTATTTTTATTACAGGTGAACAAGGGCTTCTCAAGGAATGGCTGTAAAACAAAATATGGTCAAAAACTGTGTGTTTATTTCATTAAAATGATTTTTAATTAAAGTGTGTGTGTTTTATTTTTATTTCATACAATATGATTAATAATTTATAGTTGTCTAACTGACAGCTCTCAATTATTAACCTGGCTTAAAGTCACCTTTCAATAGCATGGTGGCTTTAACCCCTTATTAACCCATTCGCCACCGCTACAGGGCCATGGGAATAGACCGGCAAAGTGCCAGAAAGGGCGAATCTAATTATAGATTTGCCTTTTCTGGGGTGTCTGGGGCAGATGTTAGTAGCCAGGGGGGGCCAAAAATAATAGTCCCTCTCTGGGCTATTATTATTTGCCCCCACTCGCTGACTTTATCTGTCTGGTTGAGAAAATAGGGCGGGAGCCCACGCTTTTTTTTTCAACAATTTTACACCTCATATATATATATACATATTATATATATATATATATATATATATATATATACATGTCATTGAATTTGTGACACATATATATATATTTATAGTACATACACTTCTACATAGTATAATAGCCGCTAATTCAATTGCAGGCTTTTGTGAAATTACAGACCCGACATGAAGTGACACATGGTTTACATAGAGTTAACCATGTCATTTTATGTAGTTTGATATATGGTTTTCACTAACAATTACATGAGTGTATGTGTGCAAAATTTGACACATGTATGGGTTAATTAAAGGTGTAAATTCGTAGCAAAAAAATGTGTTTTTTTACAACGAATTTACACCTTTAATTAAACCCCTACATGTGTCAAATTTTGCACACATACACTCATGTAATTGTTATTGAAAACCAAATATCAAACTACATGAAAAGACATGGTTAACTCTATGTAAACCATGTGTCATTTCATGTCGGGTGCTTCTGTAATTTCACAAAAGCCGGCATTGCCCGGCAATTGAATCAGAGGCTATTTTACTATGTAGAAGTGTATGAACTATAAATATATGTATAAATATGTCACAATGACAAATGTGTATATATATATATATATATATATATATATATGTATTCAATGTGTGTATATCTAGTGTTTACAAGGAAAGAAAGAGGTTTTTTTTTTAGTTCCGATATTTCTGTCCCGTTGACTTGCATTGAGTTTCCGGTATCGGATCGGCGATGCCCGATACTTTCTGAGTATCAGGTCAATCCAATACGATCCGATATTTTGGGATATCGGGCAGTATCGCTCAGCACTACTTACCAAGCATCTATTTAAGTTCCTTAGGGGCTCTACTTACGAAAATGGTGTCACATATGGGGGATTTCCACTGTTTAGGCGCATTAGGGGCTTTCCAAACGCGACATGACGTCCAATCTCAATTCCAGCCAATTCTGTGTTGAAAAAGTCAAACGGCGCTCCTTCCCTTTTGAGCTTTGGCATGCTCCCAAACCATCATTTGAGGTATCAGTATACTCAGGAAAAATTGCACAACAACTTTTGGGGTCCAATTTCTCCTGTTACCCTTGGTAAAAGAAAAAAAATTGGATCTGAAGTAAATATTTCGTGAAAAAAAGTTAAATGTTCATTTTTTTTAAACATTCCAAAAATTACTGTGAAGCACCTGAAGGGAGTTAGGGTCTGCGGAACGCACCAAATATAAGGTGTAGAGAGGTGCGTTCGCAGCCCGGGGTCCACCGTGCAGGCGGAGTCTGCTGCTAGTAAGATGGTGCAAGAAGCGAACTCTGTTATCCTGCAGAGTCGCCAAAATAAACGCCGTAAAGCGCTGTGGCAATATGTGCGAACTCTGTTATTCCACAGAGCCGCTAGAAGGAGTGCCGCAGCGCTATATGGTGATGTGTGCAAACTCAGTTAATACCACTAAGTCGCAAAGTAAACACGCTAGGGCGCTGTCTAGCGTTGAAAGCGAACTTTGTTGCGTCACAGAGCCGCTGAGGCAAACTTCTGTGTCCTGTTAGGCACTCAGGTACACAGTTAACTGCTAAGCGAACATGGAAAGTGATCATGCGCTAATGTCCTCGCGGGAGTCACCCGCAATCTATGGCGTCTGAACACCAGGCCCTGAATACGGCAATCAACCTCCTCACAGGTTATGCCGGTAATCTAAGGCATCTAAGACACCGACCCTGACCAGCTAGCATACCAAGCTCTTCATTGATTAGGTCGGTATTGTAATTGCATATTTCAGCCGCCCTAACCACACACACGCATGACCATACTGGCGCAAAGCATATAGCGGTTGATACTAGCGCATGGCGGCACGACCATGCCACCCTTTTATAGTAGCAACTACAGGGCCTGTCAGATAAGGACCAATAGGAAACTGCTCCAGAACACAAGTGGTTTTAGGACCTTCCTGGCGGACCAATAGGAGCTACTGCAGTACCTGAGCATGTGACCCCTGATCTCCAATGAGAGATCTTACTCTGGGCATGCTCAGAAGGGGATAGCAAGGACTTTGACCTAAAGATGTCTACTCGCTGCTAACCAGTACTGGCTACAATAGCAAAGCCTGGAGGTGCAGCAGTAATCCTCTGCACAATGTTAGACTGGGCGAGACGCTGGGACTGACGTCTAAGCTGAGCAGAGTCCACTGCGACTGGAGACGGATGGGAGACCGCAGCAGGAACGGCTTGAGATTCCCCCTGTGCAGAAGTGGGAACTCAACCCCTAACATTGCCCCCCCTCCTAGGGCCCCCTTTCTTTGGGCCTCGCTGCGTTCAAAGGCATCGATGAGCTGCGGAGCGTGAACGTGCTCGGCAGGCTCCCAGGACCTATCCTCAGGCCCATAACCCCTCCAATCCACCAAATAAAATCTTTTGCCCCATACCACCTTACACCCTACGATGGCATTCACCTCATGGTCGTCCGTAGATGAACCCGATGTCCCGGCAGATGACTCAGAAAACCGGGACATGAGCACTGGTTTCAGGAGGGATACGTGAAAGGTGTCGGAGATATCAAGGCGTGGTGGAAGAGCCAAACGTTATAGCACGGGGTTAACCTGCTCGAGGACTTTAAAAGGACCCAGGTAACGGGGTGCCATCTTAGTGGACTCAACTCGCAGCCTGATGTTACGGGCGGAGAGCCACACCAAGTCCCCAGGAGCAAATGTCGGAGCGGGGCGCCGATGTGCGTCGGCGGAGGATCTCATCCTCTCTTTGGACGCCTGAATGGCATCCTGGGTACGGTCCCAAATGTCCCGTGCCTCCACAGCCCAGTCTGCCACTCTGAAGTCGGCAGAAGACACGGGCATGGGCACCGGAACCTGCGGATGCTGACCGTAGTTTAGGAGGAATGGAGTCTGTCCGGTGGAATCAGCCACAGCATTGTTCAGTGCAATCTCAGCCCACGGTAGCAAGGATGCCCAGTCATCCTGCCTGGCTGAGACAAAATGTCGTAGATAGGTGACCAAGGTCTGGTTGGCCCTCTCTACTAACCCATTCGTCTCGGGATGGTATGCTGAAGAGAGATTTAACTCAATACTGAGTAGAAGACAAAGCTTTCTCCAGAATCGAGATGCAAACTGGGACCCTCGGTCACTGACAATTTTGTCGGCATGCCATGTAGACGGAAGATGTGCCTAATAAACAATGATGCCAGAGCCCGTGCAGAAGGTAACCGTGGTAGCGACACCAGGTGCACCATTTTGGAAAAATGATCGGTGATTACCAAAATGATGGTGCAGCCCCGAGACTTGGGTAAGCCCACCACAAAGTCCATCCCGACTATCTCCCAGGGCCTAACTGCCATCGGCAAATGGTAAAGTAACCCAGCTGGCCGTTGTCGAGGAGACTTATTCTTGGCGCAGGAGACATAGTCCCCAACATCACGGACCATATGCGGCCACCAGTATGTCCTCGCCAGCAAGTCAGATGTCCTTTTTGCCCCCAAATGTCCACCCACCCTGGACGAGTGTGCCCAAGAGAGTACCTCCAGTCACAAATTGGTAGGTAAAAAAGTCTTGCCCGGAGGTACAGACTCTAACGAATCCGGGGCCACAGTTCTCAGGCTCTCTGTGGGGACAATAAGACGAGGCACCTCCTCTTCCTCCTCAGAGGACACCACAGAGGGAGAGAGAGCGTCGGCCGCGGATGTTCTCTCTCCCGAGAGAAAATGTAAGGTGAAATGAAACCGGGAGAAGAACAAGGACCATCTGGCCTGGCGAGAATTAAGCGCTGTGCTGTCTGAAGATACACCAAATTTTTGTGGTCGGTGAAGACTTGGAAGGGAAAGCGGGCCCCTCCAACAGATGTCTCCATTCAGAGAAGGCCAACTTCATGGCTAGCAACTCCCTATCCCCGATGGAATAATTCCTCTCCGCTGATGTGAAGGTCTTAGAGAAGAAAAAGCAAGGATGCTTCCGACCTTGAGCATCCTTTTGGAAGAGGACTGCTCCAGCAACTACGGATGACGCATCCACCTCCAATAAAAATGGCTTATCAACATCGGGGCGATGTAGGATGGGAGCGCTAGCAAAATGAGACTTAATAGAAGTGAAAGCCTTGGAGACCTCTTTCTAGGTAAGAAAGTGAAAGAACTGGGAGCGCAGGTGGTCTTCTCTTCCATCCTCCCAGTGGATGGCCATGGAACAAGGAGGTGGAATAAGATTCTGCAGGTGAATAACTGGCTACGTCGATGGTGCCGTCAGCAAGGATTTGGATTTCTGGATCATGGAGTGAATTACCTATACGATGGACTACTTGCTAGAGATGGGGTGCACCTTACGAAGACTGGAAAACGTGTATTTGGAAGTCGCCTTGCTACACTCATCAGGAGAGCTTTAAACTAGAACAATGTGGGAAGGGAAGCAGAACGCCAGCAAAAGCCATACACTTGACAAATACTATTGAGATTTCTGCTATTAGAAGTGAAGGGGAAGAACAAAGACAAAAAAATTTACATATAAAAATATTGAAGGAAAGAAACCAATCACAAACTAAAGTGTTTCTATACGAATGCACAAAGCATGGGCAACAAACAAGGAGAACTGGAGCTACTAACGCAGGAGAAGAAATATGATGTCATTGGAATCACTGAGACTTGGTGGGACGATACACATGATTGGAATACAAGGCTAGAAGGATACAACTTATTTGAAAGAAACAGACTTGATAAACGAGGAGGAGGTGTTGCATTGTATGTTAGAAAAGCGTATATCTGCACAGAGATTGACGCTTCAAAGACTGGGAGTTCTGTGGAAACTGTTTGGGTAAGAATACAAGGACAGAACAATGGAAAGGACACCATTGTAGGCATTTACTACAGGCCGCCTGTGCAAGCTGAAGATATGGATGAACTCTTTATGCATCAAATGGCCAAGTTCTCCAAAAAATATGACATAGTGGTCATGGGAGATTTCAACTATCCAGACATTTGTTGGGAATCTCTCTCAGGCAAAACTAACAGGTCCAGGAAATTCTTATCCTGTCTTGCTGACAACTTTATCTTCCAAAAGGTAATGGAGAAAACAAGGGGATCTGCTACCTTGGATCTAATCCTCATAAACAGGGAGGAAATGGTGGAGGAGGTAAGAGTGGCTGGGACTCTAGGAGGTAGTGACCATGCTATTTTAGAATTTTGGATAACAAGAGGACGAAGACCTGTGAAGACTCAGACGTCAAGGTTAGATTTCAGAAAGGCAGATTTTAAGGAACTCAGAAAGAGAATTGGAGGGATCCAATGGCTGGATATCCTTAAGGACAAAAATGTCCAGGAAGGATGGAAAATCTTGAAAAATGAGATTCTAAAAGCACAATCGTTAACAATTCCGAAAAGAGGGAAGAATGGGAAGCATTTAAAGAAACCAGGATGGATGAACATAGAACTTAAACACATGCTAAAAAGGAAGAAAGAAATGTTTATCAAATGGAAAGAGGGAGGCATATCTAAAGAAGAATATAATGCCGTCTGCAGAACCTGCAGGGCACAAATCAGATTATCTAAAGCTGACAATGAATTAAGGCTTGCAAGTGACGTCAAAAGCAACAAAAAAGGATTTTGGGGATACGTCAAAAGTAAAAGAAAAGTCAAAGATGCTATAGGATTTTTACAGGATGAAAATGATGAAATGGTAAGTCAGGATGTTGAGAAGGCTGAAATTTTAAATTCCTATTTTGCATCTGTTTTCTCTCAGAAAGGAAATGTAACATCAACTGATCTTCACTGTCCTATTAAAGGAATAGAAGAATCCAGGATATCTATAAACAGAAAGACAGTGAGGAAACACTTAGCTAACATAAATGAATTCAAGTCTCCAGGTCCAGATGAATTACACCCCAGGGTTCTGAAGGAGATAGCAGAAGAAATTCTTGAACCACTGTCCATAATCTTTGAAAATTCTTGGAGAACAGGAGAAGTCCCAGAAGACTGGAGAAGAGCAAATGTTGTTCCTATCTTCAAAAAGGGGAAGAAGGTGGACCCAGGGAACTACAGGCCGGTGAGTCTGACTTCTATACCAGGAAAGAACTTTGAACAAATTATTAAAGAACATGTATGCAAGTACCTGGATAAGAATGAAGTGATTAAACAGAGTCAGCATGGGTTTGTAACTAATAAGTCATGTCAGACTAACTTAATTTCCTTCTATGACAGAATCACTGACTGGGTGGATCAGGGAAATGCTGTAGATATAGTATATCTTGACTTCAGCAAAGCATTTGACAAAGTATCTCACACAATCCTTATTGAAAAAATGACTAAGTATGGAATGGACAAGGCAACTGTTAGGTGGATTCATAACTGGCTTAGTGATCGGACCCAAAGAGTGGTTGTAAATGGCTGCACATCCAGTTGGAAGAATGTCTCAAGTGGGGTACCACAAGGCTCTGTTTTGGGCCCTGTATTGTTCAACATCTTTATCAATGATTTAGATGAAGGAATTGAGGGTAAACTGATCAAATTTGCTGATGACACAAAGCTAGGAGGGGTAGCTAATACTAGAGAAGAGAGAGAGAGGATTCAAAAAGATATACATAAACTGGAGCAGTGGGCAGCAACTAACAGAATGGATTTTAACAGGGAAAAATGCAAAGTACTACATCTGGGCAATAAAAATGAAAAAAGCATATACAAAATGGGAGGAATAGGGCTAAGTAACAGCACATGTGAAAAAGACTTGGGTATACTAATTGATCACAGACTTAACATGAGTCAACAGTGTGATGCAGCAGCAAAAAAGGCAAATGCAATTCTAGGATGTATCAACAGAAGCATACAGTCTAGATCACGTGAGGTCATTATTGCCCTCTACTCCTCTTTGGTCAGACCTCATCTGGAATACTGTTCCAGTTTTGGGCACCACATTTTAAAAAAGACATCAACAAACTGGAGCAAGTTCAGAGAAGAGCCACCAGAATGGTGACCGGTCTGCAAACCATGTCCTATGAGGAACGGTTGCAGGATTTGGGAATGTTTAGCTTGCAAAAAAGAAGACTGAGAGGAGACTTAATAGCTGTCTACAAATATCTCAAGGGCTGTCACATTGTAGAAGGATCATCTTTATTCTCATTTGCACAAGGAAAGACTAGAAGCAATGGGATGAAACTGAATGGGAGGAGACACAGATTAGATATTAGAAAAAACTTTTTGACAGTTAGGGTGATCAATGAGTGGAACAGGCTGCCACAAGAGGTGGTGAGTTCTCCTTCAATGGAAGTCTTCAAACAGAGGCTGGATAGACATCTGTCTGGGATGATTTAGAGAATCCTGCTTTGAGCAGGGAGTTGGACCAGAAGGCCCAGGAGGTCCCTTCCAACTCTACCATTCTATGATTCTATGATTCTATGACCACAATTTGGGATTTGCTCCCTTCTTGGTGAGGGCTACCAAGGGAGCTACCAAGGTAGAGAAATGGGGAATGAACTGGCGATAGTAATTAATGAACCCCATAAAGCGTTGCACCGCTTTAAGAGAGTGGGGTTCTTGCCAGTCCATCACAGCCTGTAGTTTGGCCGGATTCATAGCCAATCCCTGGGTTTAGATGATATAACCAAGGAAATGTAAAGACTCCAGCTCAAACCTACATTTCTCTAACTTAGCATAAAGGGAATTTGCCCATAAGAGGTCGAAGACTCTGCAGACATCTCTCCGGTGGGAGTCAATATCTGGAGAGAAGATGATGATATCATCCAGATAGACTATGACCGAGGTGGAGAGCATATCCCGGAAGATGTCATTGACAAAGTCTTGGAAAACAGCTGGGGCATTACAGAGCCCAAAGGGCATCACCAGATATTCATAATGCCCATCCCTGGTATTAAAAGCCGTCTTCCATTCATCCCCCTCACGGATACGAATCAGGTTATAAGCACCGCGCAGATCTAGTTTAGTAAATACCCTTGCTCCCCGTAGCCTATCAAAGAGCTCAGAAATCAAGGGCAATGGGTACTTGTTCTTAACGGTGATGGCGTTAAGAAACCTGTAATCAATGCACGGACGTAATTCTCCGTTCTTCTTCTGCAAGAAGAAGAATCCCGCCCTTGCCGGTGACACCGACTTCCTAATGAACCCTCTTGCCAGGTTCTGCTGAATATATTGCATCATGGCCTCTGTCTCAGGAAGAGAGAGGGATAGACCCTTCCCCGAGGAGATTCTGCGCCAGGCAAGAGGTCGATAGGACAGTCATAGGAGCGATGAGGCGAAAGAGTCTCCGCAGCCTTCTTGAAGAACATGTCTGCATATGACCAATAGCACTTGGGAAGTGGAGTAAGATCTGCCGGTAACTCAGTAGTGGTAACCTGAACGCAACTACTGACACATCTGCCTCTACATGCATCACTCCAACCCAGTATCCTACCCGAAGACCACTCTATATGTGGGGAGTGGAAACGGAGCCAAGGTATACCTAGTAGGATCTCGTCTATTCCCTCAGGAAGGACGAGTAGGGAAATAAGCTCCTGATGGGAAGGGGATACAAACAATGCAAGAGGAACAGTCTGGTGTGTAATTTGTGAGGGCAATGTCGACCCATTCACTACCCGGACAGTCACTGATTTGTCAAGCGCCACCAGAGGTATTGCGTGATAGCGAGCAAAGTTAGAGGACATGAAAATCCCCTCTGCTCCTGAGTCCACGCAAAGGTCGACTGTGAGTGGAAGTGCCTACAGTGATTATCCCTTTAAGTGTCATCATGGAGAAAATGCCGCTGTTTCTAGTGAGCCTCCTCCCAGGGTCACTAGACGCGATCGCCTCTGCGATTGCTGTGGACATCTGTAAGTATAGTGTCCTGCCTGTTGGCAAAAATTACAGACCACCATTGCTCGAGTGGTCAGGTACTTAGGTCCCGCTCGAGAAATCTCCTTGGCTTCAGAGGAATCGGACGCCTGAACGGAAGATTCCAGAGGTTTGGCGAAGGTGGGAGCCAACCGAAACCTCTGCCTACACTGGGTCCACGCTAACCTCCGCTCTTTAAAATGAACATCAATGCGAGTGGATAAGGAAATGAGCTCCTCCAGTGTGGCGGGAATCTACCTGGTGGCCAAGGCATTCTTCTCATGATCCGCCAGTCCTCTCCAGTACACCGGAATGAGGACTTTATCTGGCCACTCTAGCTCAGAGACCAGAGTCCGAAATTGGACGGCAAACTGGCTGACCATGGATGAACCCTGTGATATTGCCAGCAGTTGGAGCGCCGTATCGTGGGTGACACGAGGTCCTAAGAAGACCTGTCTCAGAGCCTCCAGGAAGAGAGAAGCACTCTGTACCACACGATCGTCGCGCTCCCACAGCGGCGTTGCCCACTCCAACGCCCTGCCCGACAGGAGGTATAAGACAAAAAACACCTTCGCCCGTTCTGTGGGAAAACATGTAGCCAGAAGCTCAAGATGAATGGAGCACTGACTCACGAATCCCCGACATTGCTTGCTGTCACCAGCAAACTTGTCTGGAAGTGGGAGACGGGATAAAGTCGGAGCAGGGGTGGCAGAGGACAAACTGGCTGCAGCCACGCTAGCAGCCTGAACAGCGACAGCGGTTACATCCACAGCAGAGGTTGTGCACTCTAGAGCCGCCAACCTACCCTCCAGCTGCTGGATGTACCACTGTAGACACTGGTCGTCCGCCATTTTACTAGCCAGACCCTGACGCTAGTATTATGTTAGGGTCTGCGGAACGCACCAAATATAAGGTGTATAGAGGTGCATTCGCAGCCCGGGTTCCACCGTGCAGGCGAAGCCTGCTGCTATTAAGATGGCGCAAGAAGCGAACTCTGTTATCCCGCAGAGTCGCCAAAATAAACGCCGTAACGCGCTGTGGCAATATGTGCCAACTCTGTTATTCCACAGAGCCGCTAGAAGGAGTGCCGCAGCTCTATATGGCGATGTGTGCAAACTCAGTTAACACCACTGAGTCACAAAGTAAACATGCTTGGGCGCTTGTCATGTGTGCATTGCCACGAAGATAGTCGCGGTTGCACATTTTGACTTCTCACAGCTGAGCTGCTGTTTCTTTGTGTTTGGCAGCTAGGGAGTTAATTCTGTCTGTGCTCGGTGCTGGGACTGGGTGCAGTTTCTCCCGGCTGCAATTGATTATTTGTTGATTGGTTTCCTTTAAATTCCTGGTGGTCTGCTTGGGGAGTTGCCAGTGAAACCTTCATGCAGACCACAGATAGGAATGAATCTGTATAGACTTTAGTTGTTAGCTCCTTAGTTGTTCTAAGCTCAACTTGGTTAGAGTTTATTTCCCAGACCATTTATGTTCCTTTGGTGTTTGAGTGTGTATGCAAGAGAGTGCTATCCTGTCTGTCTTATATGTCTAATCTGTGTATTTAGCTAAGATCAGCCATATCCCTTTGGTGGTAGTCAGGATCCTTCTTAGGACTGATTACAGGGTTCAGGGTCTGATAGGAGACAGGGTTAGGTTGGAGACTTGGACCTCTGAACCATTATCAGTACCTCCAAGGTGAGGGATTAGTTAGGACCCCAGTTTAGGGTCAGGTTAGATCCCGGTCCACCTCTTTCCTGTTTCAGCTCATCAAGTCCTCAAGATTAACCCTGAGTTCAGCAGATATCGTGTCAGGTAAATCTATTCTATACTTACATGCTGATGTTGCTATACTAGTTGTTGTATAGAGTGTTGTTCTGTATTAATAGTTTACTGACATTGTATACATATTATAGACAGCGTGACATTTTCACTGGCCATAAAAATTATCTCCAGTTACCATGGATCCAGTAGCCAGCTGGCTCTGCAGTTGCAGGGATTATCCATGGAGCTGACGGACATTAAGTCCAAAGTTTTGTCTCCCTGGAGCAAACAGAGTTGAACCTAAAGTAGCTCTCCCGGACAGGTTCACTGGTGGGCGAGACAAATTTTTCACCTTCCGGGAGGCATGTAAATTGTATTTTCGGCTTCGGCCTCGATCATCAGGGAGTGAGGAGCAGAGAGTGGGAATTGTTATCTCACTTCTGCAAGGGGACCCTCAATCCTGGGCATTTTCCCTTCCTCCGGGATCCCCGGCTCTACTGTCTGTAGATCAATTTTTTACTGCCCTGGGATTGGTATATGATGACCCAGATCGGGTCTCTCTTGCTGAGACAAAATTACGTAAGATACAGCAGGGAGATCGTCCGGCAGAGGAATTTGCTTCTGAGTTTCGTAGATGGGCCACAGATACTCAGTGGAATGACCCAGCTCTTAGGAGCCAGTTTTATCTATGGACTTCATTACGGACCTTCCTCCGTCGTCAGGGAATACTGTCATACTGGTGGTTGTTGACAGGTTCAGTAAGATGGCACATTTCGTTGCTCTTCCTGCACTCCCTAATGCTAAAACTCTGGCGCAGGTGTTCATTAGGGAGATCGTTAGACTTCACGGGTTGCCTTCTGATGTGGTGTCAGATAGGGGGTCTCAGTTTGTGTCCAAATTTTGGAGGGCATTTTGTTTACGTCGGGGGATGCAATTGTCATTTTCCTCGGCTTTTCATCCGCAGACCAATGGTCAGACAGAGCGTCTGAATCAGAGCTTAGAGACATATCTCCGGTGTTTTGTCTCAGAGAACCAAGAGGACTGGTCTTCTTTCTTGCCCCTGGCAGAGTTCGCTCTTAACAACAGGCGGAGCGAGTCCACTGGTAAGTCCCCATTTTTGGGGCATATGGTTTCCATCCCCAGTTTTGTACTTTCTATGGGGGGGGCCCTTCTGGGGTTCCTGAGGAGGAGCGTTTCTCGTCGTCACTTGCTTCTGTGTGGAGAGGTGTATTGAATAATCTGAGTGCGATGGGGAACCGTTACAAACGTATGGCTGATAGGAGGAGAGTTTCTGGTCCAGATCTGAATGTGAACGATCTGGTATGGTTGTCTACCAGGAATATAAAACTTAAAGTGCCCTCCTGGAAACTGGGTCCCAGATTCATCGGGCCGTACAGGATCAGTTCCATAATTAATCCTGTGGCATTTCGTCTGGACCTCCCTCCTACGTTTAAAATTCATAATGTGTTCCACAAGTCATTACTTAAAAGGTATGTGGCACCAGTCATACCGTCACCTCTACCTCCTCCTCCTGTGTTGGTCAATGGTAACTTGGAATTTCAAGTATCAAAGATCATTGACTCATGTCTGAATCGCCGGTCCCTTCAGTACTTGGTGCATTGGAAGGGGTATGGTCCAGAGGAGAGGACGTGGGTCCCTGCGTCTGATGTTAACGCAGATCGTTTGGTTCGGACCTTCCACAGAACTCACCTGGGCAGGCCTGGCCCTGAGGGTCCGGAGGCCCCTCGTAGAAGGGGGGGTACTGTCATGTGTGCATTGCCACGAAGATCGTCGCGGTTGCACATTTTGACTTCTCACAGCTGAGCTGCTGTTTCTTTGTGTTTGGCAGCTAGGGAGTTAATTCTGTCTGTGCTCGGTGCTGGGACTGGGTGCAGTTTCTCCCGGCTGCAATTGATTATTTGTTGATTGGTTTCCTTTAAATTCCTGGTGGTCTGCTTGGGGAGTTGCCAGTGAAACCTTCATGCAGACCACAGATAGGAATGAATCTGTATAGACTTTAGTTGTTAGCTCCTTAGTTGTTCTAAGCTCAACTTGGTTAGAGTTTATTTCCCAGACCATTTATGTTCCTTTGGTGTTTGAGTGTGTATGCAAGAGAGTGCTATCCTGTCTGTCTTATATGTCTAATCTGTGTATTTAGCTAAGATCAGCCCATATCCCTTTGGTGGTAGTCAGGATCCTTCTTAGGACTGATTACAGGGTTCAGGGTCTGATAGGAGACAGGGTTAGGTTGGAGACTTGGACCTCTGAACCATTATCAGTACCTCCAAGGTGAGGGATTAGTTAGGACCCCAGTTTAGGGTCAGGTTAGATCCCGGTCCACCTCTTTCCTGTTTCAGCTCATCAAGTCCTCAAGATTAACCCTGAGTTCAGCAGATATCGTGTCAGGTAAATCTATTCTATACTTACATGCTGATGTTGCTATACTAGTTGTTGTATAGAGTGTTGTTCCTGTATTAATAGTTTACTGACATTGTATACATATCATTAGACAGCGTGACAGCGCTGTCTAGCGTTGAAAGCGAACCCTGTTGCATCACAGAGCCGCTGAGGCAAACTTCTGTGTCCTGTTAGGCACTCAGGTACACAGTTAACTGCTAAGCGAATATGGAAAGTGATCATGTGCTAATGTACTCGCGGGAGTCACCCGCAAACTATGGCGTCTGAACACCAGGACCTGAATACGGCAATCAACCTCCTCACCGGTTATGCCGGTAATCTAAGGCATCTAAGACCAGCTAGCATACCAAGCTCCTCACCGCTTAGGTCGGTATTGTAATGGCGTATTTCATCCGCCCTAACCATACACACGCATGACCACACTGGCGCAAAGCATATAACGGTTGATACTAGTGTATGGCGGCACGACCATGCCACCCTTTTATAGTAGCAACTACAGGACCTGCCAGATAAGGACCAATAGGAAACAGCTCCAGAACACAAGTGGTTTCAGGACCTTCCTGGCGGACCAATAGGAGCTACTGCAGTACCTGAACATGTGACCCCTGATCTCCAATGAGAGATCTTACTCTGGGCATGCTCAGAAGGGGATAGCAAGTACTTTAACCTAAAGACGTCTGCTCTCCGCTAACCAGTACAGGCTACAATAGTAGAGCCTGGAGGTGCAGCAGTAATCCTCTGCACGATGCTAGACTGGGCGAGATGCTGGGACCGACATCTAAGCTGAGCAGAGTCCATGAGGCCGGAGATGGATGGGAGACCGCAGCAGGGACGGCTTGAGATTCCCCCTGTGCACAAGTGGGAACTCGACCCCTAACAAAGGGTTGATAAACTTCTTGAATGTGGTTTTGAGCACGTTGAGGAGAGCAGTTTTTAGAATGGTGTCACTTTGGGGTATTTTCTGTCATATTAACCCCTCAAAGTGACTTCAAATGGGATGTGGTCCCTAAAAAAAAATGGTGTTGTAAAAATGAGAAATTGCTGGTCAACTTTTAACCCTTATAACTTCCTAACAAAAAAAAATTTTGGTTCAAAAATTGTGAGGATGTAAAGTAGACGTGGGAAATGTTATTTAGTAACTATTATGTGCGATGTGACTCTCTGATTTAAGGGCATAAAAATTCAAAGTTTGAAAATTGCAAAATTTAGAAAATTTTTGCCATATTTCCATTTTTTTCTTAAATAAACGCAAGTTATATCGAATAAATGTTACCACTAGCATGAAGTACAATATGTTACGAGGAAACATTCTCATAATCGTCAAGATCCGTTGAAAGTTTCCATAGTTACAACCTCATAAATGGACAGCGGTCAGAATTGTAAAAAATTTGTCCGGTCATTAACATGCAAATAACCCTCGGGAGTAAAGGGGTTAATATCTGACTGTGACGTTTCTTTATCTTTTTCACGTTGTGCAATCTGCGCTTTTAGGGCTCATACTCACTGGCGCCGAAAACGGATGATATTCAGGCGAAAAAAATTGGATTCAAATCTGACCAATGTTATTCAATAGGTGAGTTCTCATTTGCGATTTTTTTCTCATCAGAAATTGGTGTGAGAAAAAAATCGCAGCATGCTGCGATTTGATGCAATTTTGGCATGATAATCGCCAATGCAAGTCAATGGGTGCGAGAAATCATCGCACAGCACTCGCACCATGCGAGTGCTGTCCGATCGATTTATACGCACCAGTCTCCTTTGAAAAGCCGGCAATTCATCCCCGGCTACTGTAAAATCACACTGACAGCTCACAAAACACTAGATACATACACATAGAATACATATATATATATATATATATACATGTCATTGTGACACATACATATATATATATTTATAGTTCATACACTTCTACATACTGTAATTGCCGCTAATTCAATTGCCGGCTTTTGTGAAATCACAGAAGCCGACATGAAATGATACATTGTTTACACACAGTTAACCATGTCATTTCATGTATTTTGCTATATGGTTTTAACTTACAATTACATAAGTGTATGTGTGCAAAATTTCAGACATGTAGGGGTTAATTAAAGGTGTAAATTCGTTGAAAAAAATGCGTGGGCTCCCGCTGTATTTTCTCCACCAGACAAACAAAGCAAGCGAGTGGGGGCATATAATAATAGCCTAGGGAGGGTACATTTTTTTTGTGCCCCCCCTGGCTACTAACATCTGCCCCCAGACACCCCAGAAAGGGCAAATCTCTAATTAGATTAGCCCTTTCTGGCACTTTGCCCGTCTATTCCCATTGCCCTGTAGCGGTGGCGAATGGGTTAATAAGGGTTAAAACCACCTTGCAATTGAAAGGTGACTTTAAGCCAGGTTAATAATTGAGAGCTGTCAATTAGACAACTATCAATTATTAATCCTATTGTATGAAAGAAAAATCAAACACACACACTTTAATAAAAAAGAAGTTTAATGAAATAATCAAACAGTTTTTGACCATATTTTATTTTCCTGCTAAAACCATTTCCTGTAATAAAAATAAAATAAAAAAGCAAAATTATTCTTACCAATCCGATGCACAAGTCAGGTCCGACGCTGTAATCCATCAGAAAGGGTTAACAGGTTACAGCTAGCAGGGAGCTAATGCTGCCTGCTGAGCTGTAACCCCCTGAATGAATAACTTCCTCTCCCAGCGAAAGGAGAGGAAGTGATTAATGAGTGGAGCTTAATTGATTTATTGCCACTTTCACATCAGGTCAGGTCACCCTGACCTGACCTAAAGTGAAAGTGGGACGCAATCAATTAAGCTTCATTCATTAATCACATCCTCTCCTGTTGGCAGGAGATAAGCTCATTCATTCAGGAGCTTTCAGCTGAGCACGCAGTATTACTTGCGCTGCTTGGCTCAAAGCTAGTTAACCCTTTGTGAAGGATTACAGCGTGGGACGTGACAGATCGCCGGATAGGTAAGAATAATGTTGTTTTATTATTTTTTTCTTTATTATAGGAGATCAAGGGCTTCGCAGGGACTAAGAGTGAAATAAAAGATGGTCAAAAAAATGTGTTTTTATTTCATTAAAATTATTTATTCTTAAAGTGTGTGTGTTTTTTTTATTTCTTCAGTAGGATTAATAATTGATAGTTGTCAAATTGACAGCTCTCAATTATTAACCTGGCTTAAAGTCACCTTTCAATTGCAAGGTGGTTTTAACCCCTTATTAACCCATTCGCCACCGCTACAGGGCAATGGGAATAGACGGGCAAAGTGCCAGAAAGGGCTAATCTAATTAGAGATTTGCCCTTTCTGGGGTGTCTGGGGGCAGATGTTAGTAGCCAGGGGGGGCACAAAAAAATTTACCCTCCCTAGGCTATTATTATATGCCCCCACTCGCTTGCTTTGTCTGTCTGGTGGAGAAAATACAGCGGGAGCCCACGCATTTTTTTCAACGAATTTACACCTTTAATTAACCCCTACATGTCTGAAATTTTGCACACATACACTCATGTAATTGTAAGTTTAAACCATATATAAAAATACATGAAATGACATGGTTAACTGTGTGTAAACAATGTATCATTTCATGTCGGCTTCTGTGATTTCACAAAAGCCGGCAATTGAATTAGCGGCTATTACAGTATGTAGAAGTGTAAGAACTATAAATATATATATATATATATACATGTCACATGATATATATATTATATATATATATATATATATATATATATATATATATATTGTATGTATTCTATGTGTGTATATGTATTGTTTCTATTCTTTATTAAAGCTGTCAGTGTGATTTTACAGTATAGCCGGGGATGAATTAGCGGCTATTATACTATGTAGAAGTGTATGACCTATATATATTATATATATAATTATTTGCTTTTTGTGTACATTTTTTTTACAATGTGACTTTTACATGACTTTTTACATAGAGATAACTGCTCTATGTAAAACTTCATGTTAAAATCGCATTGCATACAGATGGAAAACTGATGGAAAACTGATGGAAAACGCATGGTGCGATTAAAAATCACATGCAAATCTCATGCCTTTTTACAACAATTGTACGTTTTTTCCCTGCAGGAAATGGACCGATTTTTTTCCAGCCAGTGAGTATGAGCCCTTATATGGAATCTTCTGCCTGAGGTCCCGTCTGAATAAGGCATTTCCGAAATATATATGGAAACCCTGGAGTAAGTGCTCAGAGCAGAGTGCAAGATAAATGTTAGCTGAGTCTTACTGTGATCTTTGTGAGACTGAATGAAAAACATCAACAGCAGGTGAAGAATTGGTTCTATTTATTTTTTATGCCGTTTCTCGTGCTGTGTAAGTGATTAGGCGACTTTATTCTACAGGTGAATTACGATTTTATTTGTACCATTTTCGGGCACATGACATTATTTGATCACTTTCTATTACAATTTTTGAGAGGCAGAATGAACAAAAACCAGCAATTCTGGAATTTTTTTCTTTATTTTTTATGCCTTTTTGTGTGTGCTACAGTAGATAAGGCAGTTTTATTCTTTGGGTCAGTGTGATTACAGCAATATCACATTTGTATCTTTTTTATGTTTTGTCACTTTTATGCAATAAAAACTATTTTATAGAAAAGATTATTTTTTTCATTGCTTTGTTCTGAGAGCTACAACTTATTGCATTATCTGATCATTGTTATCTGATCACTTATTATATTATCTGATTATTATATTATCTGATTATATTATATGATCACAACATGATTACAATATATATTTGCTACTTTTTACATTTTTTTAAATATTTTTATTACATTACATTTAATTTTTTTAGGGACTTTAATATGTCATTGTTTTATTATTTAAAAAGTAAACTTTCATACCTTAGAATGACTGTATATAATAAAAATCCCAGCTAAGATTTACAGTAACAAGATGGTTACAACAGTGTGAGAAAACAGAAAAGTAAATTCCGTATTTTGTGGATTATAAGACGCATCCCAAATCTTGAGGCAAAAAATAGGAAAAAAAAAACTTTTTTTTAATAAAATGGTGGTGCTTCTTATAATCGATGCGTCTTATTGCTTACCGGGGGTGGTGGCTGCGGTGAAGCGGGGTCCTAAGGTCACTGCTGGCGGAGGCAGGAGTGTGGCAATGCTGAGATCTCATCTGTGCCGAGATCTCCATCTGCGCATGCGCCTCCTCGGCAGCCATTTTTCTGCAGTCCACCACACAGTAAACCATGTAAATACGGGGTCTGTGTGCTTTCACAAAATGTCGGCAGAGTCGCCACACAACCAAACACCTGCAGCGGCGCACATCGGAACTCCCCTTCGTCCCAGCCAGCGGCCTGCAGCAACGCTCCACTCTTGACTCCTCCAGCAGCGACTCTGGGACCCTGCTCCACCGCGGCCGGTAAGGTATATCTGCATTATAAGACACACCTCCATTTTCCCCCCAAACTTGGGGGAAAAAAACATGTCTTACTATTTATTTTACTCATTTATATAGCGCCATTAATTCCACAGCGCTTTACAGACATTATCATCACTGTCCCCGATGGGGCTCACAATCCAGATTCCCTATCAGTATGTCTTTGGAATGTGGGTGGAAACCTGAGAAAACTCACGCAAACATACAAACTCCTTGCAGATGTTGTCCTTGGTGGGATTTGAACCCAGGACCCCAGCGCTGCAAGTCTGCAGTGCTAACCGCTGAGCCACTGTGCCGCACTATAATCCAAAAAATGCGGTACTTCTTGTAAACTTCTTCATTGTGTAAATGGGAGAAAGTCTTCAAACTTATTGTAACTTTTGTGCCCTGTTGACACTTCAGATAAAGTGGTATTCTTTCAGAGGCTGTCCCCTTTATAGAAGACTATATTTACACACTTCCATCAAGGACCATGCAATGAAAGTTTAAGGTCCAGGTCCTCCATATTATATGTATGCAGCTGCTGGTGAACAATAATAAAATAATCCTGGAGAAAATATGTGGTTTAGTGGTCACAGAAACATCTAAATGTATTTGACGGGATATTGTCAAACACGAGACTGGTGACACACCATTACGAACTTCTGGGTAGATAAGCTGTGGTGAAGGGAAGACTCCCATAAATCCATAGGAGCCATAAAATTGGGCACAACTTGAAGGAGTTGTCTGGGGTTAGGGTGCAAGTCTGCAGTCACTCGATATGACTGCAGACTTGTGGATCCTCACAGTGTGCACAGGGCTCGTTGTCAGGATTCTCTGATACTGGCACAAGAAGCAATGGGTGCATTATCTGAAATACGCGCAGCCCCACTTAATGCAAGTGAATTGAGCAAAGACGGCCACATTGTTGGAATGTGGAGAGAAGTATGCCAATTGCATACCTGCGGTCCCATGACTGACCGCTTCTGGAAATAGCGAATCATCACAGCTCATAGTGCGCGCTGTGAGGGTTCACTAGTCTGCGGTCACATAGAGAGACTGCAGACTTGTACCCCAAGGCCAGATAACCCCCTTTAACCTCTCTGGGTATGAGTGGTAGGGAGCACAGTCTATGCAGCCCCAACAAAACTTATTGATTTTATTTTGCAAATAATTTGCTCACAACTGGGAAAGGAAGAAGAGAAGCCATCATTGTGCCTCTCCCAGCGACGGTAGCCCTGAACGTGTGTATACCATTGTGGATGACAGTAAGACGGCCACTAAGCTTGCTTTGTTCTTTGTGAGAAAAGTGAATGAATACTTCTTGTTTTGCCCCAAAGGAATCTGTGACATTTCAGTGGAAACACAATCAATCTATTCTTCCCACAAAATCCACAGGCTTCCATCCTGAAGAAGTAATGTGTCCAATTTTACTAAGCTGCATGCTTGATATTGTTAAGTTTCTCGTTTTTTTCTGTATGAATTGAATAGAATTCTACCTAAATTATGTAGCAATGGCGTTTATATTTCCATCTGTATCTACAATTGTGTAATGCACCGCTCTGTGCTATTTGCTGGGAAGATATAAATTATTATCCATATTAATATTTTTGTTTTATAATGATGATTTATAGTTTGTAAATAAAATCTTACCAAATATAAAAAGATGATTAATAGAATCCAATAACTTAAATAGCTGAAATATACTCTTATCACTCCGGTGTCATTTATAACATTAAACGTTATTTTATAATGGCATTATTCACCATTTTTTTCTTATTCCACAGACAGGTTAAAAGACATTTGGTGGCCAATTCCCATTGGAAAAGTCAAGAGTTGTAAACAAGTAAAAGTTTTAGTCTTTGTTCTCCGACATAACGTTTCTTCCCTATCATTATGATTCTGAACGAGTGGCATATGGCGGGTAATTGTGAGATGTGAGGAGCGCGCCGCTCCTTTTACCGGTGTAATTTTCACTTTCTTTTATCTTTGATTCACTGTGTAATTATATATCCAGGTAACTGACTCATGAATGTAATACAGACTTAATGGATAGTGAGGAGCGCGGGAGGCGAGCGGAGTGTGACAGATGTGACTGCCGCGCCGATATGTCACATAAGAAAATAAAGACATGACTTGATCTTCACCCGGATTGGTATGCTGTTCTTCTGTAATCATTCTGTATATTGTTGTCCCCTGGGTCCGGAGGACTGGAACGTGCATCCACGGACTGTTGTGCTGTCAGCCCAGTCTGGCTATCTTTTACCGCGCCGATATGTCATCTGTTATACATCAAAGATTTACTGTAATATCTAATTTAGTGATTAAAACTAAATATTTACTAAATAAATATCTAAAGTGATTAATACTAAAGTCACAATTCTTAGCAGCGTCACTTTAAGTGACAATAACTCTGAAATGCTTCAACATATTTCAGCGGGTCTGTTTTTTCAGGACACATTGCACAGCAGACTAGTGGTATATTTAGGTCGATATGATTTGTGTTTATTTAAATTTGAATTTTGATAAATTTTTTAAAAAAATGTGAATTTTTTTATTGAATTTGTAATTTTTATGCCTTTGAAACACACAGGCATTCCACTAAAAATAATTAGTAAAATAACCCTTTCCACGTGTCTAATTTCTATCAGTATCGTTTTTAAAATATTTTCTTGTTAGGAATGTAAAAGGGTGAAATGTTTTGCAGCAATTTTTCATTTTTTATAATAAAAGTTACAAAAACTATGTTATTATGGACCGCTTCACATACGTATAAAGTGACTGTTAGGGACCCATATGTAAACAAAAAAAATGCCCAAAAGTGAATCCATTTGAAAAACCTTTTGAAATATTCAAGTCACACTTAGGGAGTGATTTAACCCTTCAGGGCTCCATAGGACTTAAAACAAAGTGGAAGCAAAAAATAAAAAATAGTTATATTTCACAAAAGTTTGTTAGAGTCCGATATTTTCATTTACAGGGACGGAGAAATGACCACAATTGTGTGCATTTTGATTAATCTATATAGCAAAACATTTGGCATGCAGCTGAAGAGAGCGATTGAATTGGAGAATTGCTGCAATTGCGACAACTATCATGTCACATGCCTGGGAGCACACTATCAAGAATGAGAAATTAAATCGATGTATAAAATATTTCCTCAAGATATTGGTTTTGCCTCAAGTTTTTAGTTACAAGGGTAGAAGAGAAAATGGACCCACATTTTGTGCATTCATAATGTGCCTATGCATTTTGCAATGGACTCCAGTAGAGAAGGAGCGCTGTAGAATTTTGAGACCAAATTTGCTGAATAGATTGCGAACACCATGTCACATTTGAAACGCCCCTGACATGACAGATATAAAAAGATGATTAACAGAATCCAATAACTTAGACAGCTAAAATATACATTTTACTTATCACTCCGGTGTCATTTATAACATTAAACTTTATTTTTAAAAGGCACTATTCATCATTTTTTCTTATGTCACAGACAGGTTAATAGAGATTTGGTGACCAATTCCCGTTGGAAAATTCAAGAGTTGTAAACAAGTCAAAGTTTAGTCTTTGTTCTCCAAAGTCATCATTAAGATTTGGTGGTTAGTAGGTCGTTGTTTACTTTAGACAGAGCAGTTTCTGTGAAATGGTGCAGTCAGAAGCTAGGTTGTAAGCGGTCAAGGATGGATCAGGAGGAGAGGTGGGAGGACAGTTCAAAATGGACGTGCGGTTCCAGTAGTATTGAGACATAGGGCAAAAGTGATATTGGCCGATAGCTAGGCACAGAGCATGGCTCAATGGAGGGCTTTTTGAGGATGGATGTAATCGAAGTGTATTTGAAGCATGAGGGGAAGGTAACAGTTGTTAGTGAAAGGTTGAAGAGGAGGGTTAGGGTTGTGATCAAGACTGTGGTAAGGTTTGGAATGAGGTGGGACGAGATTGGGTCAAGTTCACAGGTGGTATTACATGATTTGGAGAGTAAGGCCGGGGTCAGGCTTGAATGCAGCGCGAGTCTCTCGCATCAATACCCTGCACTGCCGCCGGCACTCAGGACCGGAGTGTGCGGCTCCATGTATTTCTACTTTGGTGAGATCCTACCAGTTTCTTATCTTGAGCACAGTTGGTTTTGAGCACCTGCACTTTGTAGGTGTTGTTTAGTTGTCTATTTATGCATTGTGGCTATCAGCCTTTTTTTAGGGTATTATTAAAGGTTATGTTTTAAACATATTTCTGCCTACCCTGCTGCAATTGTTGGACTCTCTCTGGGAATGTACTGAGGGTCAGATTACATTCTGATGCACAGGTTGCTGTATAATAGCCATTAGGGAAGTAAACTACAGATTCTAAATATCTGAATACATTAAATTGCTAAACATCATTTATGAGGTTAGATTTTTTCTTCCATATTTAGGCTTTTTTACTAAATTGCCCTTTGAATTTAAATCTGGTCTCAGGATAATTATATAACATTTAGGGAAAAATATACAGGCCAAAATGCCAACACTTGAAGACAATATAGTAAATATCTCTACAAGAACTGTACTTTTCCCAGTTAGACTTAAATATGCCGGAATAAAAGCACCCAGACACTGCAGACAACCAGCATGCTGAATGTGATGTTTTTGGCTTCATTGAAACTATCTGGCAAATTTCTTGCCAGAAAAGCAGCCAAGAGACTCACTGCAGCAAGAAAACCCAAGTAACCCAGGATAGTGGAAAATGCTACTATTGAGCCTTCATTACACTGAAGAAGAATTTTGTCCACATACAAGTCAAAGTTGTTTTCTGGAAATGGCGGAGCAGTAGATAACCAGATAATACAAAGTACAACTTGGGTAAATGAACAAACAAACACTAAACAGTTGGTGATCTTTACTCCAATAAATTTTCGACATTTGCTCCCAGGTTTGGTGGCTTTGAAGGCCGTGTAGGCCATAATAGTCTTAGCCAGAATAGAAGAAATGGCTACTGAGAAGATGATCCCAAATAACGTCTGACGAAGCATGCAGGTGACTCTTGTAGGACGACCGAGGAACAAAAATATACAGAGGAAGCTTAACATAATGGAGGCAAGTAAGAAGAAGCTTACGTTTCGGTTAGATGCTTTTACGACTGGTGTATCTCTAAATAAAGTGAAGATTCCCAAGATAAATGAAGTTTTGAGGAAAAGAAAAATAACAATGATAGTTATAATAAGAGTTGTTGAATCGTCGGTATATGATAAAAAATCTGTCTCCTTTGGTTCACATTGATTGTTGTCATTCGGCCACTGGTCTCTTGGACACCTGATGCATGATCGCTTGTCTAAAAGAAGAATATAAAAAAAGAAAAAAAGAAAAGAATCTATAAAAGTGCAGAGGATTTTTTTTATAGATTTCAGTTTTGCCACTGTGCAAAAGTAGAGATCCTTAGTTTATGTGATCGCTCACCCCATTTACTATTCATAAGATCTAAAATATATGAATCTCATAGAAAACATGACAATAAGATCATTTTCTATGTAGTACTTCTAAATAGTAGTCATACTGCTATCAAAAAACAAACGTCACATATTATTACTGAACACCATTCTTTTACTGAAAAATCCATTATAGCAAGAAGATCGCAAGCAGGGGATAAATATGACCCCACCATGACCCGACCACATATTCAGGGCCGGTTTAGACAAAGTGGGGCCTTTGGCAATAGTATAAAGTGGGGCCACAAATGCTAACATATTGCGCCATCACACAGACACATTTCAGTTGCATATACATGCGCTGAGTTCAGGTCGTTAATCGAGCGTGACCAGCAATATTGAAGTCGTTCGATGTTTGTTTCCCGACCTCTTTACGCCGGCTGAGGAAGAATGATGAGCACAGAACGATCACTAGTAGATCAATCTGTCCTTTTTTATTTATCAGTCAGTCAGGCCATGTGAAGGCTTGATTTTTGCGGGAAAAGTTGTACTTTTGAACAACACCATTTGTTTTACCATATCTTGTATTGGAAAACGGAAAAAAAATTCAATGTGCAGTGAAATTGCAAAAAAAGTGCAATTCCACATTAGTTTTTTGTCTTGTTCTTTAACCATGTTCACTAAATGCTAAAACTGGCCTGCCATTATAGTTACCCAGGTCTTCATGACTTGGCAAATATAAAACATGTATAGGTTATTTTTTATTTAAGTGGTGAAAAAAAATTCTAAAGTTTGCAGAAAAAAAATACAGATGAAAAAACAGCGCACTCAAGATATGATTTTTCATATGCAAAATATAGATGAAGTATCGAGGTAACGTTTCAACCCAATTATGGGCCTTTATCAAACCTCACTGCAAAAGATATTCAGAATATTAGTCACAGGAAATGATACAGAACAGGTGCTATACAAAGGTATCGGTGCTATACAAAAGTGGATATTTTACAAAATATATAAAATATGTACAAAGAAAATATATAGAAAATTGCCCATGTTTCTGGAGAGTATAGAGTGCAGCGTTAAGACTTGAAATACAATTTAGGAGTGAAGAGTGGTTGACACAATATAAAGGCACAATATAAAAGCAATACAACTGCTGCTGTTAATAATGGGGCAGTGTAAACATGAGAACTGACCTTAGGAATATAGGATTTTATTCTGGCTGTTTCTATTTTACAATCTGACTCTGGAGTTAGCAGTAAGGAGGCATCTCCATTACTAACCTGAGGGCTTAATGTCAGCGGCCATAAAACAGCTGATATATAACCCCACAAATATTACTCCACTTGCCACCACCACACCAGGGCAAGTGAGAAGAGCTGGACAAAGTGTCAAAATTTTCTGAAGCAGCTGTGAGCTGCTATTTTAGGCTACGGGAGCCAATATCCATGGTCCCTTACCAGCCTGAAAATAACAGCCCTCAGCTGACTACTTTAGATTGACTGGTTGTCAAAATTGAGGGGGACCTCACTCTATTTTTAAAATTATTTATTTAAATCATTTAAAAAACGTTGTTGTGACCACAATTCTTTTTACTTTTGTTAACCAGCCATGATAAAGCTGACAGTTGAGAGTTTCAGCTCACAGCTGTCAGTTTTTCCTGCTCAGGTAATGAAAAATAGAGGAGACCCACAACAATTTTTTAAAAATGTATTTATTTATAGCACAGGCACCAGATGTTATCAGTGAAGAGCAGGCATAATCTGATGGGAGTAATACTTTCTCATCAACCGATGCTTAAGTCCGGCGGTAAAGTTTTTACACCGTTCACAGCTGCTGGCTTACGCTGTCACCTGACAGCATGGGAACTGCAGCTCTCTGATCAGCAGTAATAATCTTACCGACGATCAGAGCCACCAATGTTTATCTTGCTGTCATGCAGATGACAGTATGGGAAACTCCCGATGTAAGGGTTGCTGAACAGTAACATAGACTTCATGAAGAAGTCCATGTTTGGCGTCTAGGTCTAGGTGTTCGGTACCGATCCTGAACTTTACAGTTCGGGTTCGCCCTACTCTTCGCCTTACCTGTTGTTGCTCCAATAACAAGCAGCATTTTCTTCCTGCTGCATAGCTCATGCATGTAGGTGGTGCAGCACATGGCAATAATGTCTTACGTCACCTCTGACGGGAATGGCAACATCAGCTGCTAGCCTCTGATAGGCCGGTGGCTTGTACAGTTTTTACGGTGGAGGGTGCTTTCTGTGCGCTGTACGTTTCAATTGAATGTGCATCTTAGGATGCATGTTCAGCCGAAAACTCCACTGGAGTTGGTGGGTCCCCAGGTCCCCCTGAATCTCTGATGACATCATTACCTACCAATTTTCTTCTGACAGCTGTCTACCCTTTTCCAGCCAACAGCACAACTACAAATGTAAAATAATCAGTTATACACAAAGGATAATTGTCAAATAAATGTACTTATTCAGAGAGCATAACAAAAATTATAAAATGAAAAACCGTCTGTGTAAAATTGACTGATGTCTATAAATGTAACATAAGCAAATTTTATTGGAATTAAAAGTAATAAATACCAGTCTCATTAGATATTTCTGTCTCGACCACGCACCACAATTGTGGGTTTCCAGGGATATGGGGTACTCGGAGCCGAGCCTGTAGATTTCTATAAGGAATGTCACTGGTAGCGTGGCTCGGTCCGTGTCCCTGGCGGTCAGGCGTTAAAGGGGGATTATTTACAGGGGATTTGTATATAACAGTTCGTGACGCCACCTGTAGTTTTCTAGTCACTAAGACCAGCGCTGCTGAATAGAACTCTGAGGGGATGTTGTGGCAGCTAGATGACGGGTCCCCCACAGGTGGGACTGGTCCCTCAAAGTCTATGGTATTAATGATGTAGGGTGCAAATAAATGAATCAGTCTCACACCATCCAGTGTCTTTCCATACCTTTTACTTGTCAGATGATAAGGCAGGTCCCAGGGAGGCTGTTGGGGTGGAGGATGTGCTTCGAGATAACAGCTGAACAGGTTAGGGGCCTCCTTTAATTCCAATATTATGAGTCCAACTAGCATAGAGCTAAGTTCACTCCGAATACTCCAGCTAACTCCTTAGCTGTACTGCCCGGTCAGTTTTGTGGTCGGAGCCTTCCTTTGAGAGAGCTGGGTTCCTACTGTTGTCCTGCATCGACTCAAGGTTCCCACTCTCCCTGACCCCTGTTACGTACCGACACTCCAAGGGCTGCTTTCTGCGACCTAAGGTCCAGTAAGACTCTGGTTCTTCTATCAATACGCCTGAAGCTGTAGTGACACTTCGGTCTCCAGTGACCGGTGAAATTGTTCAGGCAATTCTATACCTAAAGCACGTCTCTGTTTCTTCCACTGCGCCCTTCGCCCTGTTCGCGCTTTTAGCATAAGCACTCCACACTTCCTAGAGTAATACAAGGTAATCTTTTCTTGCTTCTTCCTTGGAGCTTGCTGACAGAATCTCAGTATTCTTCTAGTTCAGGAGCACGTCGACTGAACTTCACTGTCCTTGGGACAGGCGACTGAAGTTTCTGCTGCTAACTCTTCTTTCTTCCTTAATTGTCTCTATCTCCTGATTAGGCACAGCTCTGACTAGGCTGAGGTGAATTGGCTCACCCTTACTAGCCTCCACTTTAAGAACTGCTGACAGGATCTGGCTGAACTTCTCCTCCCTCCAAATTCAGGCTAGACACGCTGACTCACTTCTGTCCAACGACAGGAAACTCACTGACTCTCTCCTCTGTCCGAAGACAGGAAACAGAACTCTTCTCTGCTGAATGTCACTAGCTTATATACACTATGGGTGTGTCTAAAGTGTGTGATGGAGTGAATGGATATCGAGCATTAAACTGTTACCTCTCCGCACATCCTCCAGGGTACTGTGTGTGCCTTCACACCAGGGCTACACATTCCCCCTTGGTAAAATACAGCACTCCCGGGCTGTGAAATATAAGAAGAAAGACATTTTGTTTTGCATTAACAATAAACATTAAACTCATCCCATCCGGGAGGTACGAAATCTTAAACGTTACATTATGTACAATGAACATAGAAAAATACAAAAACATACTTTCAATAAATATGTCATATTAAACAGTATTCTTGTGAAGGACCCGCACCAAACCTTCAACGTGGGTCCTGGGTGGGCTGCAGGACATCTGAATGCAGACCTCACTCAGTGCCACACCACACGGGTTTTCTGTTCAGAGGTAGTTGTGGTGGTTTCATGTAAAACCAATATAATGCACCGAAGCGCAACTATGTACAAAGATAAGTTCTGGGCTGGCACAGTCCTCAGCCTCTCAGTCCATGGCATAATAAAAGACACATATATATTTTCACTTCAATATTTACATATATATATATATATATTATATAATATATACTTGTTTTAACTTTAATTTCACTTTACCCAACCAGGGTATTTGATGCAAAACTATGCACTCAACTTTTTCAAATTTTCATTCTGGTACCCAGCCGGGTATTCTACTCATTATAGAAAACATAGATACATTTGGCTATAAAGTGCAAATCTGGCAAAAATTCTCAAACTTTCTACAACGTTACATGCGGTAGACCCCTGTCTGGATCCTACCGGTCTTTACTGTTTAATTACTTCAACTACGTTTTCCACCCCGGGGGCTGGAACAATGCGATGCTCCTTAGAGCACATGACTAACAGGTCGTGACCTGCTATCAGGGTTTGGGTCGCTACAGTCCTTGTGCGAACCGCTTGGGGCACGCCGGGTGCTTTCTCCTTGTGAGACGCCGATTGCGTCGCAGTTTGCGTAGCAGAGGGCGATTCAAATTTAACCGCAGTTTGCGATGTAGATTGGGTCGCGGGTTGCGATTTGATGCAAGGCACTGGCAGAGCAGAATATGCCGGGGGCGCTTCAAGCTGCAATTGACATTCAGGGGATGATGCCAGGGCACGGCCTGGTGCAATGGGAGCCCGGGACTGTGACGCGCTGGCAATGGTGACGTTACCTGCGTCAGGGACGGGGTCACGGACGATTGTGACATTAAGGGCATACCATCCTTTCATACCCCAGTGCCGTGTGTAGGTGACGATGTCTCCATTAACTAGGTCCCTTCCCGGATGGCCTTGTGGTAGGTGGGACTCTACGTCGCGTCGGCTCACAAATACGCCTGGGTAAAGTCCCGGTTCCCGGATAAAACCCCAGCCCTTGCGGAACTGGAATTCGGTGACGCACCCCTGACGTCTTGGTTCCCTCCGGGTACCTTTATCGCGGCGAACGGTCTCCTTGTCCGCGATGAGCTCTGCATGCTGCCGCTGTCGGTTGCGCTGAGCCTCCTGTTCTTCCTCCTGACGTTGCTGCCACGCACTTTCCCATCTTACGGCATATGCGACGTCATCAAGACGCTCCATCGCGTCCCAGTCGACGTCTGGTAACGATGGACAGGATCCCTCCGGTGTCCCTCCCGGGGAACAATCATCTGCTGCGGCCTCCTGGCCGGGCGGGCGTTCCGGAACGGGCTGGACCTCCTCAACCTCCTTCGCCTCCACCGCTCCATCGGTGGGATCAGGGTCGGTCCTCTTGGGGGTAGCCTCCGGTTGCTCCTTAGCCTTGGGCAGCAGAAACTTGGGCAATTCAAATGGCGGAGGGTTATCGAAGGGAGAGAACACCGCGTCCAACAGCCGCCGCTGTATCTGGTTACGCCGGCGTTTCTCAATCTCCTCCTCGCCAGGTCGTTGCAGGATCATCTTCTTTAACCTTGCATTTTCCTCTCCAATCTCCAGCAAGGCTTGCTGCAGGTGCAGGACCACAGATGGTTCTGGTTCTAGTGGCAGCTTGGCTGGGGAACGGGGCCTGCCTTCCACCGCTTCCCTGCTCGGCTGCACACGTCCTGCCTCCATCATGCTCCAAGTCCGTCTCTCATACTTTTCCAGAACAGTCTGGTCTCTTCCGTGGAGGCGGGGTTTGCGTCTCCTCCTCTTCGCAGGGAAGGTGAAGAGGAGGCGGATCTCCTTTGCTGTAGGGCTGTATCGCACATTGTAGTAGGCCTTGGAGAGGGCGGCGCCATAACTTTCGCGCCTCAGGGGGGGTACACGCCCACGAATGCACGCCCACCTTCTTCTCCAGCGCCTCAGGGCGCGAATATGGCGGCAAAGATGGCGGTATTTGGCGCCAAACAACAGCAACAGTCTTTTTCACCAAAACACTTCACAGGCACACAGGGCTCGCAATTCTGCAAGTTTCGGATCCTGTTCGTGACGCCAAGTTTTGTGTCTCGACCACGCACCACAATTGTGGGTTTCCAGGGATATGGGGTACTCGGAGCCGAGCCTGTAGATTTCTATAAGGAATGTCACTGGTAGCGTGGCTCGGTCCGTGTCCCTGGCGGTCAGGCGTTAAAGGGGGATTATTTACAGGGGATTTGTATATAACAGTTCGTGACGCCACCTGTAGTTTTCTAGTCACTAAGACCAGCGCTGCTGAATAGAACTCTGAGGGGATGTTGTGGCAGCTAGATGACGGGTCCCCCACAGGTGGGACTGGTCCCTCAAAGTCTATGGTATTAATGATGTAGGGTGCAAATAAATGAATCAGTCTCACACCATCCAGTGTCTTTCCATACCTTTTACTTGTCAGATGATAAGGCAGGTCCCAGGGAGGCTGTTGGGGTGGAGGATGTGCTTCGAGATAACAGCTGAACAGGTTAGGGGCCTCCTTTAATTCCAATATTATGAGTCCAACTAGCATAGAGCTAAGTTCACTCCGAATACTCCAGCTAACTCCTTAGCTGTACTGCCCGGTCAGTTTTGTGGTCGGAGCCTTCCTTTGAGAGAGCTGGGTTCCTACTGTTGTCCTGCATCGACTCAAGGTTCCCACTCTCCCTGACCCCTGTTACGTACCGACACTCCAAGGGCTGCTTTCTGCGACCTAAGGTCCAGTAAGACTCTGGTTCTTCTATCAATACGCCTGAAGCTGTAGTGACACTTCGGTCTCCAGTGACCGGTGAAATTGTGCAGGCAATTCTATACCTAAAGCACGTCTCTGTTTCTTCCACTGCGCCCTTCGCCCTGTTCGCGCTTTTAGCATAAGCACTCCACACTTCCTAGAGTAATACAAGGTAATCTTTTCTTGCTTCTTCCTTGGAGCTTGCTGACAGAATCTCAGTATTCTTCTAGTTCAGGAGCACGTCGACTGAACTTCACTGTCCTTGGGACAGGCGACTGAAGTTTCTGCTGCTAACTCTTCTTTCTTCCTTAATTGTCTCTATCTCCTGATTAGGCACAGCTCTGACTAGGCTGAGGTGAATTGGCTCACCCTTACTAGCCTCCACTTTAAGAACTGCTGACAGGATCTGGCTGAACTTCTCCTCCCTCCAAATTCAGGCTAGACACGCTGACTCACTTCTGTCCAACGACAGGAAACTCACTGACTCTCTCCTCTGTCCGAAGACAGGAAACAGAACTCTTCTCTGCTGAATGTCACTAGCTTATATACACTATGGGTGTGTCTAAAGTGTGTGATGGAGTGAATGGATATCGAGCATTAAACTGTTACCTCTCCGCACATCCTCCAGGGTACTGTGTGTGCCTTCACACCAGGGCTACACATTTCCACATCAGAACACTGCAAACATTCGAAGCAGCACTTATGGCTTCCATTCATTAGGATCCTTCGATAACCTGGTGGACAGTCCTCAGTGCACTTAGAGACTGGAATCTAAAATATAAATTATCACATTTTTTAAAATAATATATGTGTTCTTATGTTGTGGAAGCTAAAAAATAATAAAATATTAAATATATGAAACATTTTTTAATGCATTTTGCTATTATAATTTATTCATCTTCTTTCATTGCTTACATTTGGCCACTGCCAGAGCAGGCAGGGCCGGCGTCAGCACTCGGCATACCCGGGCAAGTGCAGGGGCCCTTAGCAGGCGGGTTAGAGGATGAGAGCGTTACCAGTGCCGCTACTCTGCCCCCCCGCTTGCTCAGGGCCCCGGCAGCAGCCGGCGCAATACTTACCTCTCCCCGTGCCTCCACAGCTCTGGGCTCCAGGGGGCGCCTGCAGGGCTCCCGCGCTTCCTCTCACAGCAGCGCCGCTGAATGACATCATTCAGCGGCCGGCTGTGGCAGAGAGAGCACTGATGCTGGACAGGTGAGATGTGAGGTGTATGTGTCTGTGTCTGTGTGTGTGTGTCTGTGTGTATCAGTGTGTGTGTGTGTATGTAGTGCAGTGCTTTGTGTGTGTATGTGAGAGAGTGCTGGGGTGCTGTCTGTGTGTGGTGCTGTATGTGTGATGGTGGTGGGGGGAGGCAGTGATGATTGTGAGTAGCCGGAGGCAATGATGATGATGATGGGGAGGCGATGATGATGGGCAGGCGATGATGATGGGGAGGCAATGATGATGGGGAGGCAATGATAATGGGGAGGCGATGATGATGGGGAGGCAATGATGATGTTTATGGGGAGGCAATGATAATGATGGGGAGGCAATGATGATGATGGGGAGGCGATGATGATGGGGAGGCAATGATGATGATGATGGGGCATGATGGTGAGGGGAGGCAATGATGATGATGAAGGGGAGTCTTTCCACAGCGCCCTTTCCTGAGCCGTAACAGTGCAGAGGAGAGCTCCATATTTTGTATGGAGCATTATATGGGGACCAGTATCCTGTATGGAGCATTATTTGGGGTCCAATATTATTTATGAAGCATTATACTTGGCCCATAATACTGTATGGAGGACTATATGGTGCCCATAATATTGTATGGAGGACTGTACTGTCCAGTCTGTACTGTGCGCTGTGAGGATTTGGTGGTTTCTGAGCTATTGTAGAATTTACAATAGATATCACTCATGTAATGGAAGAAGAGAAGTGTTTGGCATTGTACTATACCCATATTTCTCTGCAGTTTCTGTGCATCATGCCCATAAAAACCTGGAGCTGGCCCTGAGAGCAGGTATCAGCTGTTTGGTGGGCTTTGTTAGGTGTCAGATCCCCCATTGACTACTGTGAGGAGCTGATCATGAACTAAAGACTATTGCATTAATGCACGTAACATGCAGTCCACAGCTTTACAGGTTGCCAACATTTTCCAGCACAGAAGCAGAGGAAGACATGCAGGCTAGATATTATGCACACATAAGGCCAAACCCAAGAATAGTAATCGAGGAACTCTATCATTCCATTGTTCTTCCTGCTAATTGTCCCATTGTTTGGATGGGGATTATAGATCCAGGGGAGCTGTCACTATATGGTGTGTCACATGTAGTTCCAGGTGATGGGCTAATAGAATGTATTTCATTCTTTGAGCTAAAAGCAAATACTTAACCCTGCTGTTCTGTTCGCATTTGCTATACACTTGTACTATTCCTGGGTCAATATGACCCGACCTATTAATTCTTGATTTTTAGCTACTATAAGTGTTTTATTTGAATAATTTTTTCATTATTATACTGTATGTGAACATGGTTGATCATAAACAAATGAAAAATTTAAATGCAAACTTAATAATTTATTTTTTTTCATAAAGGTTACACAGGCTTTTTACAATTATCTTTGTTGGCATTCTGCACACAAATAACAAAGAAGCTTTACATTACTATTAGTAAAACATGAAATTTAACTTCTTGAAAACAATATTTATAAATCAACAAATGAAAAATCATAAAAACTTCAACCTTTTAGAAAGAAAAAAAGAAAAACTAAACATGTTCATGCGTTTTTACACTGAACACAATAATAAGACACACGTCCTTTACACAGATATTTAGAACATCCAGCACATGTCAGATTAGTCTTATTGTCACAGGAAGATGGACAGAAGCTACATCTCTTCCTTTTTTTGCTGGTAGCTGTGCTGGTGGAGGCCGTGGATGTGGAGTCTCTTTCTTGAGCATGCTGGACACTTTTTACAATGGCTGTTGCTCCTTCACTTCTGGGGGTCACTTTTCTGCTCTCAATATATGGCCTAACCAGGGATTTTCCCAATTCCTCAAGAAATAATCTTCTTTTATGCAGCTTATTCCGGTTCCAATCGGGGTCGATTTCTCTCCATAAGACAAATGCATTGTATGCAGAATCGTCCAGTATGTTATAAAATAAAATCATTGGCCATCGATTGGTTTTGCGTTTGCATGTACAGTTAAGTCCATAAATATTTGGACAGAGACAACATTTATCTAATTTTGGTTCTAGACATTACCACAATGAATTTGAAACAAAACAAATCAGATGCAGTTGAAGTTCAGACTTTCAGCTTTCATTTGAGGGTATCCACATTAAAATTGGATGAAGGGTTTAGGAGTTTCAGCTCCTTAACATGTGCCACCCTGTTTTTAAAGGGACCAAAAGTAATTGGACAAATGACTCCAAGGCTATTTCATGGACAGGTGTGGGCAATCCCTTTGTTATGTCATTCTCAATTAAGCAGATGAAAGGGCCGGAGTTGATTTGAGGTGTGGTGTTTGCATTTGGGAGGTTTTGCTGTGAAGGAAACATGCGGTCACAGGAGCTCTCCATGCAGGTGAAACAAGCCATCCTTAAGCTGCAAGAACAGAAAAAAACCCATCCAAGAAATTGCTACAACATTAGAAGTGGCAAAATCTACAATTTGGTACATCCTGAGAAAGAAAGAAAGCACTGGTGAACTCATCAATCCAAAAAGACCTGGGAGCCCACGGAAGACAACAGTGGTGGATGATCGCCGCATACTTTCTTTGGTGAAGAAGAACCCGTTCACAACATCAACTGAAGTCCAGAACACTCTCAGTGAAGTAGGTGTATCTGTCTCTAAGTCAACAGTAAAGAGAAGACTCCATGAAAGTAAATACAAAGGGTTCACATCTAGATGCAAACCATTCATCAATTCCAAAAATAAACAGGCCAGAGTTAATTTGCTGAAAAACACCTCCAGAAGCCAGCTCAGTTCTGGAAAAGTATTCTATGGACAGATGAGACAAAGATCAACCTGTACCAGAATGATGGGAAGCCAAAAGTTTGGAGAAGAAAGGGAATGGCACATGATCCAAGGCACACCACATCCTCTGTAAAACATGGTGGAGGCAACGTGATGGCATGGGCATGCATGGCTTTCAATGGCACTGGGTCACTTGTGTTTATTGATGACATAACAGCAGAAAAGAGTAGCCGGATGAATTCTGAAGTGTACCGGGATATACTTTCAGCCCAGATTCAGCCAAATGCTGCAAACTTGATTGGACGGCGCTTCATAGTACAGATGGATAATGACCCCAAGCATACAGCCAAAGCTACACAGGAGTTCATGAGTGCAAAAAAGTGGAACATTCTTCAATGGCCAAGTCAATCACCAGATCTTAACCCAATTGAGCATGCATTTCACTTGCTCAAATCCAGACTTAAGAGGGAAAGACCCACAAACAAGCAAGACCTGAAGGCTGCGGCTGTAAAGGCCTGGCAAAGCATTAAGAAGGAGGAAATCCCTTCGCGTTTGGTGATGTCCATGGGTTCCAGACTTAAGGCAGTGATTGCCTCCAAAGGATTCGCCACAAAATATTGAAAATAAAAATATTTTGTTTGGGTTATGTTTATTTGTCCAATTACTTTTGACCTCCTAAAATGTGGAGTGTTTGTAAAGAAATGTGTACAATTCCTACATTCTCTAACACATATTTTTGTTCAACCCTTCAAATTAAACGTTACAATCTGCACTTGAATTCTGTTGTAGAGGTTTCATTTCAAATCCAATGTGGTGGCATGCAGAGCCCAACTCGCGAAAATTGTGTCACTGTCCAAATATTTCTGGCCCTGACTGTATATGTTGATATTGCTTGGTCTAAAGTATCAACTGCTCCCTTTGTGGCATTATAATCCAAAAAAATGTCAGGCTTTCTGTCTTCTCTATCACTTACGGCATTGTCATGGTGCATTGTGCTCA
>JARQOD010001561.1:0-27463 GCA_033576555.1 Oophaga sylvatica | reverse complement strand
CCTGTACCAGCCTCCACTTTCTGAACTGATCAACAGGCTCAGACTGGATCTCTCCTTCTCCTCCGTCCAGCTAAACTCCAGACGTCCTCTCTGTCCGAAGACAGGAAACAGAACTCCCTCCGTCCAGGCTAGACCTTCCTCTCTGAAGTCTGGACACTGACTGACTGACCACTCCCTCACAAGTAACTACACTACCCTAAGGGTGTGTCTATGTGTATGTTGAGTGAATGGATATTGAGCATTAAACTGCTGTCTCGCCACACACTCTCCAGGGTACTGCGTGTGCCTAACACCAGGGCTACACATTCCCCCATGGTAAAAGACAGCACTCCCGGGCTGTAAAATACAAAAGAGACATTTTGTTTATGCATGAAAACATCAACATTAAACAGGAATTCGTCCCATCCGGGAGGTGAGGATATCTTGAACGTTGCGATAAAACATTATAGAAAAATACAAATATTAAATAGCATTCAATAAATATACAGTATTCTTGTGAAGGACCCGCACCAAACCTTCAACGTGGGTCCTGGGTGGGCTGCAGGACATCCGAATGCAGACCTCACTCAGTGCCACACCACACGGGTTTTCTGTTCAGAGGTAGTTGTGCTGGTTTTATGTAAAACCAAGATAAAGCACCGAAGCGCAACTATATACAAATAAGTTCTGGGTTGGCACAGTCCTCAACCTCAAAGTCCATTGTAAAACAAAGACACAGATATAATATCACATTATCATAATACTAAAGTGCAACTTTTTCTCTTTTCTGTTTACCCAGCCGGGCATTCTACAGTTAGAAATATATATATGCATTATATACGCTATACTCTTCAACTTGTGCAAAACTTTATAAAACATTCTCAAACTTTCTACAATATTACTTATGGTAGACCCTATATGGATCTCACCGATTCTTCTTTACTGTTTAATTACTCATTTACTTCAAATACATTTTCCACCCCGGGGGCTGGAACAATGCGATGGTCCCTAGATCCCAGGACTAACAAGTCATGCGCTGCGATTAGGGTCTGGGTCGCCACAGTTCTCGTGCGAACCACTAGGGGCGCAACGGGTACATTCTCCTCACGAGACACCGATTGCGTTTCAATCACAGTTAACGATATGGACCGTGTCATGGTTTGCGATTGAGACTGGGTCGCATGTTGCGATGTAGATATTGCTTTAATTTGCGATGAACCTGCAGGGGGCGATGCTGGGGCACGGCCGGATACTGCTTGAGCTGGAGACAGGGACGCTGCGGTAGTGGTGACGTTACCTGCGTCGGAGACGGGGTCACGGACGATGGTGACGTTAAGGGCATACCATCCCTTCATTCCCCAGTGCCGTGTATACGTGACAATGTCTCCATTTACTAAGTCCCTCCCGGGATGGCCTTGCGGTAGGTGGATTCTACGTCCCTGCGACTAACAAAGACCCCTGGGTAGAGGCCCGGTTCACGGATGAAGCCCCAGCCATTCCGGAGCTGGAACTCAGTCACACACCCCTGCCGCCGCGGTTCCCTCAGGGTACCTTTCTCTCTCCGGACACTCTCCTTGTCCGCGATCAGCTCTGCATGTTGCCGCTGACGGTTCCGCTGAGCTTCCCGCTCTTCCTCCTGCTGGCGTTTCTGCTTCTCCTCACAACGCTGCCACTCATATTCCCACTGGGCGGTATAGGCGACGTCATCCAGGCGCGCCATCTCGTCCCAGTCCACGTCTGGTAGTGACGGACAGGACCCCTCCGGTGTCCCTGCCGGGGACCGATCATCTGCTGCGGCCTCCTGGCCGGGCGGGCGTTCCGGAACTGGCGATACCTCCTCAACCTCCTTCGCCTCCACCGCTTCACCGGTGGCATCAGGATTGGTACTTTCGGGGGCAGCCTCCGGTTGCTCCTTCGCCTTGGGCAGCAGAATCTTCAGTAACTGGAATCGTGGGGGGTCGTTGAGGGGAGAGATCACCGTGTCCCACAGCCGCCGCTGCTCCAGGGTACGCCGGCGTCTCTCGATCTCTTCAAATCCAGGTTGGTGCTGGACCATCTTCTTCAGGCGTGCATTTTCTTCCTGAATTTCTAGCAACGCCTGCTGCAGGTGCAGGACCACGGATGACTCCGGTGCTGGTGGCAGCTTGGCTGGGGCACGGGGCCTGCCTTCCTCCGCTTCCCTGCTCGGCTGCACACGTCCTGCTTCCATGATGTTCCAGAAGATTCTTTCTTCCTCCAGAGACATCCGGTCTCTTCCGTGGAGGCGGGGCCTGCGTCTCCTCCTCCTCGCAGGGAAGGTGAAGAGGAGGCGGACCTCCCTTGCTGTAGGGCAGGATCGCATGTTGTAATAGCACTTTGAGAGGGCAGGCATTTTCTTCGCGCCACTGGGGGGTACACGCCCACGAAGGTACGCCCACCTTCTTCTCCAGCGCCTGAGGGCGCGAATATGGCGACAAAAATGGCGATTTTGGCGCCAAAAGTGCAAACAGTCCTTTTTCACAAAAACAATTCCATAGGCACACAGGGCTCGCAATTCTGCGAGTTTCGCATCCTGTTCGTGACGCCAAAGTTTTGTGTCGACCCGCCACCACAATTGTGGGTTACCAGGGCAATGGGGTACTCACAGCCGAGCCCGTAGAAGTCTATGGGGATTGTCACAGGTAGCGGTGGCTCGGTCTGTGGCCCTGGCGGTCTGGCGTATGTTGGGGGGGAATATTTACAGGGGATAGATATATATACAGTTCGTGACGCCACCTGTAGTCTTCTGGTAATTTGTACCAGCGCTGCTGTAGATCTCTGAGGGGATGGTGATGCAGCTAGATGTCGGGTCCCCTACAGGTGGGACTGGTCCCTCAAAGTCTATGAAGTTAGTGAAGTCGGGTGCAGATAAATAACACAGTCTCACACGGTCAGCGTCTTTCCATACCTTTACTTGTAAGATGTTCAGGCAGGTCCCAGGGAGGCTGATCCAAGGAGAGTGTATCTTGAGACAGCAGCTGGACAAGTTAGGGGCCTCCTTTACTTTCAATACGATGAGTACAACCAGCCTGAAGAATAGTTCCCTCAATAACTCCAGCTAATCCATAGCTGTACTGCCCAGTCAGTTTTGTGGTAGGAGCCTTCCTGCGAGAGAGCTGAATTCTTGTCTTGTCGTGCACGGACTCAAAGTCTTCACTCCCCCTGACCCCAGTTACGTACTGACTATATGGGGCTGTTTGCCGCGACCTAAGGTCCGGTAAATCCCTGGTTTTCTTACCACTATGCTTGAAGCTAATAGTGATCCTTCGGTCCCCAGTGACCGGTTGCAATGTGCAGGACTTCTTCAATCCAAACGCACCTTTCCAATAAACTTTCCACTGTGCCTTTCGCCTTGTCCTCGCTGGTAGCATAAGCACTCACACTTGCATAAAGTCGGGTAGTCACTTCCTTCATTCACTTCCTTTAGAGTTAGTTACAGATGCTCAGTTATCACTAGGCAGGAGCACGTCTCTGAACCTTTCACTGTCCTGGAGACAGGTGACTGAAGTCTTTCTGCACTAAGCTTCTTCTTTCTTTCAATGTATTCAGGTGAGGTACAGCTCTGACTAGGCTGAGGTGAACTAGGCCACCTGTACCAGCCTCCACTTTCTGAACTGATCAACAGGCTCAGACTGGATCTCTCCTTCTCCTCCGTCCAGCTAAACTCCAGACGTCCTCTCTGTCCGAAGACAGGAAACAGAACTCCCTCCGTCCAGGCTAGACCTTCCTCTCTGAAGTCTGGACACTGACTGACTGACCACTCCCTCACAAGTAACTACACTACCCTAAGGGTGTGTCTAGTGTATGTTGAGTGAATGGATATTGAGCATTAAACTGCTGTCTCGCCACACACCTCCAGGGTACTGCGTGTGCCTAACACCAGGGCTACACATTTACACACCCCGAAGCGCATTAAAATCTATTAAAAGACCCGACAACAGCGCTGCTGCGTGTTAGATTAGGCCGCTGAGCAAGCTTTCCCCATAAATAGTGTTGAGCGATACTGCCCGATATCCTAAAATATCGGATCGGAGTGGATCGGCCCGATACCGGAAACCCAATGCAAGTCAATGGGACAGAAATATCGGAACTAAAAGAACCTCTTTCTTTCCTTGTAAACACTAGATATACACACATAGAATACATATATATATATAACTCTATGTAAACCATGTGTCATTTCATGTCTGGTGGTTCTATATTTTCACAAAAGCCGGCATTACCCGGCATTGAATTCTACTATGTAGAAGTGTATGAACTATAAATATATGTGTATATATATATATAATATATATATAATATATATATATATATATATATACATGTTATTGTGACATATATATATATATATATATATATATATATATATGTATATATATATATATACACATATATTTATAGTTCATACACTTCTACATAGTAAAATAGCCTCTGATTCAATTGCCGGGTAATGCCGGCTTTTGTGAAAATATAGAACCACCAGACATGAAATGACACATGGTTTACATAGAGTTAACCATGTTTTTTCATGTAGTTTGATATATGGTTATCACAAACAATTACATGAGTGTATGTGTGCAAAATTTGACACATGTAGGGGTTAATTAAAGGTGTAAATTCGTTGTAAAAAAACACATTTTTTTGCTACGAATTTACACCTTTACGGGCAAAGTGCCAGAAAGGACTAATCTAATTAGAGATTTGCCCTTTCTGGGGTGTCTGGGGGCAGATGTTAGTAGCCAGGGGGCACAAAAAAAATGTACCCTCCGTAGGCTATTATTATATGCCCCCACTCGCTTGCTTTGTCTGTGTTATGTTTCGGTAGCTGAGGAGTACAGGTAAAAAAGGCAATACACCAGAGCAGTTGGAAACTATGAGATTACAGTACCCTGACTAACCACCACAACTAGAGGCAGCCGTGGAGCGTTCCTACGTTGGTCCTAGACTCCTCGTCACAGCCTGAGAAACTAACTACACCTAAAGATAGAAAGAGGAAAGCTATCTGCCCCGGAGCAGATCCCCAAAGAACATAGAAAGCCCCCAAACATGTAATGGCGGTTAGACAAGAAGAAATACTGACACAGACAGAAAATAGTATGAGCAAACGTTGGGGCCCAAACTTACTAAATAGAAAAGGATAGGAAGGGCACTTACTGCAATCCCAAAAAACCCTGAAAAGCACCAACTCTACTAATTTCAAAACACCTGAGATCACACAACCTCTACCACCTAAATTAGTTCTCTGGTGTAACCAAAATCAAAACAGCAGCCACTGAAAAAACTGGAAAAAGCAAATGTACAAACATCAGTGGCTGGACTGAACTGAGAGGGCAAAAGCCCCCCGAGGGGACCCTGAAGGCCCCACAGAAGTGCAGGACAAAATGCAAAAATCAAGCACAAAAACAAAAAAAAGAAAATGTCTTATCTGTTAGCAGGAGATTCAGACACGACACAGCAGGCTACCAAGGAAAGAGTAATCAAGGATTGAGACCAGAACAATTGATCACCGGCAACCCTGATGGGAAGGCGACTCCCTTATATAAGACTAGTCAGTAACACCTGATTCCCAATCCTCACAATCTTCACTGGACAGTCCAGTACCGTTTGTAACCACCAGAGGGAGCTTCTGCTCAGAACTCATTTTCAGCCTATTCACAACAGTACCCCCCCCTTGAGGAGGGGTCACCGAACCCCCATTAGAGCAACCAGGTCTGTCAGGATGAGTTCTATGATACGCACGGATGAGTCTCCTAGCATGGATGTCCGAAGCAAACACCCAAGAATTGTCTTCCTGACCATAACCTCTCCATTTAACCAAATACTGGAGTTTCCGTCTAGAAAAACGAGAATTCAATATTTTCTCAACCACATACTCCAGATTGCCCTCAACCAAAACAGGGTCAGGAGGCACAGTAGTAGGAACCACTCGCTCAACAAACCTCTTCAACAAGGACTTGTGGAACACGTTATGGATCTTAAATGTCCCTGGAAGAAGCAAACGAAAAGAAACAGGATTAAGAATCTCCATGATCTTATAAGGTCCAATGAACCTAGGCTTAAATTTAGGAGATGCCACTCTCATAGGAATATTTTTTGAGGACAACCAGACCAAGTCCCCCACTTTAAACCGAGGACCATCAGTCCTATGCCGGTTAGCAAACCGCTGGGCCCTCTCCTGAGAGAGGGACAACCTCTCCACTACCTGGTCCCAAATCTGTTGCATACGCTCCACAACAGAGTCAACACCTGGACAGACAGAAGCCTCCGTCTGTCCCGAAGAAAATCGAGGGTGAAACCCAGAATTACAGAAAAATGGAGACATCAAAGTGGCAGAGCTAGCCCTATTATTAAGAGCAAACTCAGCCAAAGGCAAAAAAGAGACCCAGTCATCCTGATCAGCAGACACAAAGCATCTTAGATAAGTCTCCAATGTCTGGTTTGTTCTCTCAGTTTGACCATTGGTCTAGGATGAAATGCCGAGGAGAAAGACAATTGAACACCCAGTTTAGAACAAAAAGTCCTCCAAAATCTGGAAACAAACTGGACTCCTCTGTCAGACACAATGTTCTCAGGAATGCCGTGTAAACGAACCACGTGCTGAAGGAACAAAGGCACCAATTCAGAGGAGGAAGGCAACTTAGGTAATGGCACAAGATGTATCATCTTGGAAAACCTATCGCAAATCACCCAGATGACGGTCATTCTCTGAGAAACAGGGAGGTCGGAAATGAAATCCATAGAGATATGGGTCCATGGTCTCTTGGGCACAGGTAATGGCATCAACAAACCACTAGAACGAGAGCAAGGCTTGGAGCGAGAGCAGGTCCCGCAGGACTGCACAAACTCCCTGACATCACGAGACAAGGTAGGCCACCAAAAGGACCGACTAACCAAGTCTCTGGTACCAAAAATTCAGGGATGACCGGCCAACGCGGAACAATGAATCTCAGACATTACACTCTTTTTCCACTGGTTCAGGACAAACAATTTCCCAACAGGGCAGCGCTCGGGCTTATCCTCCTGACACCTCTCCAGAGCCAGTCTCAAATTGGGCGAGATGGCGGAAAGAACTACACCCTCTTTCAAAATAACAGAAGGATCAGATAACTCAGGAGAGTCCGCCAGGAAACTCCTCGAGAGGGCATCCGCCTTAACATTCTTAGTGCCAGGAAGAAATGAAACCACAAAATTAAAACGTGTGAAAAACAAGGCCCACCTGGCCTGTCTAGGATTAAGTCGCTTGGCAGATTCCAGATAAACTAGATTCTTATGGTCAGTAAGGACCACCACCTGATGTTTGGCTCCCTCAAGCCAATGTCTCCACTCTTCAAAAGCCCACTTCATGGCCAATAACTCCCGATTACTCACGTCATAATTACGTTCAGTAGGAGAAAATTTTCGAGAAAAAAAGGCACAAGAGTTACTTTTAGAGGTCTCTGGATCTCTTTGGGATAAAACGGCACCTGCCCCAATTTCAGAGGCATCAACCTCCACTTGAAATGGTAGAGAAACATCAGGCTGCCGTAGAACAGGAGCAGAAGTGAATCTCTGCTTAAGTTCCTGAAATGCAGAGACTGCCTCAGGAGGCCAATTCACCACATCAGAACCCTTTTTGGTCAAATCAGTTAATGGTTTAACAATAACCGAGAAATTACCAATAAATTTACGATAAAAATTGGCAAAACCCAAGAATCTTTGAAGAGCCTTTAATGAAGTAGGTTGGACCCAATCACAGATGGCCTGAACTTTGACCGGGTCCATTTCAATAACAGATGGGGACAAAATGAATCCCAGAAATGAGATCCTCTGAACGTCAAAAAGACACTTTGATCCCTTCACATACAGAGCATTCTCTCTCAAAATCTGGAACACAGTCCGAACATGTTTTACATGAGAGTCCCAGTCATTGGAAAAAATCAAGATATCATCCAAATAAACAATCAGAAATGTATCCACAAAATCCCTGAAAATGTCATTCATGAAGGACTGGAAGACAGAAGGAGCATTAGTGAGCCCAAAGGGCATCACAAGGTACTCAAAATGCCCTTCAGGGGTATTAAATGCCGTCTTCCATTCATCCCCGTGCTTAATGCGAATAAGGTTATATGCCCCCCTGAGGTCAAGCTTGGTAAACCAAGTAGCGTTTTTCACCCTGGAAAACATGTCAGAGATCAAGGGTAACGGATATTGATATTTCACAGTAATATTGTTCAAGAGACGATAATCAATACACGGCCTTAATGAACCATCCTTTTTGGCCACAAAGAAAAAACCGGCACCTAAGGGTGAAGAGGATGGTCTGATATGACCCTTCTCCAATGACTCCTTGATATAAGACCGCATAGCGTCATGTTCAGGTACAGACAAGTTAAAAAGGCGACCTTTAGGGAATTTACTACCAGGCACTAATTCAATAGCGCAGTCATAGCTCCTATGGGGAGGCAAGGATGCAGATTTACTTTCGCTAAACACATCAGAAAAATCAGTCAAAAAGTCAGGAACATCCTGAGCCTGGGGGGAGGCAGAAAAAACAGGAGTGTTGGTATTAACACATTGGCAGCCCCAACTGGTAACAGACACAGATTTCCAATCCAAAACAGGATTATGAGACTGTAACCAAGGGAAACCCAGTAGGATAATGTCATGCAGATTATACAGAACCAAAAATTTGCAACTCTCCTGATGATCAGTTTCTACCCTCATTATCACCTGAGTAGAGAACTGAGGTTTATTCTCAGCCAAAGGGGTAGAATCGATCCCCAGTAGGGGAATAGACTTCCGTAGGGGTATCAAGGGAAACCCACAACGCTTAGCAAAATCAAAATCCATCAGGTTAATAGCTGCTCCAGAATCAACAAAAGCCTGAGCAGAAAATGAGGACAGAGAGCATATAAGGGTAACAGTTAATAAAAACTTAGTCTGAACACTACCCAAGACAACTGAGCTTGCAAAACGTCTTCCCCGCTTAGGGCAGACTGAAATAGCATGAGAGGCATCACCACAGTAGAAACATAACCCATTGCGCTTTCGAAATTCATGACACTGTGCCCCAGAAACCACTCTATCACACTGCATGGATTCAGAAGCAGGTTCACAAGGCAACATTATTCCACGCATACCTTTCCGCTCACGCAAACGTCTGTCAATTTGAATCGTTAATGACATAAAATCATTGAGACCAGAGGGAACAGGGAATCCCACCATAAAATCCTTTACATTATCTGACAGACCCTTCCGAAAAAGAGCTGCCAAAGCGTCGTCATTCCATTTGGTCAGGACTGCCCACCTACGGAATCTCTGACAGTATAACTCAGCGTCCTCAAGCCCCTGATTTAATGCCAACAAAGTTTTTTCAGCTTGATCAGTGATATTAGGCTCATCGTACAATAACCCCAAAGCCTGAAAAAATGCATCAACATCACTCAAAACAGGATCCCCAGGTGTCAGGGAAAAAGCCCAATCTTGAGGATCGCCGCGCAGGAGAGAGATGACAATTTGAACCTGTTGCGCTGCGTTCCCTGAGGACTTAGATTTTAAGGCAAAAAACAATTTACAGTTATTTTTGAAATTCAGAAACTTAGCTCGATCCCCTAAAAACAAATCTGGCATGGGAATCCTAGGTTCCACAACAGGCAACCTAGCAAGATAAGTAGCAATACTCCGGACTTCAGTGGCAAGCTGATCCACACGGCCAGACAACCGCGCAAACTCCATTGAGAGAAAAGAAAAAATCCTCCCCAGCACCCAGAGATACAGAGGGAAAAAAAAAAATATCTCTGACAACTTTTTTTTTCTTTAACAATATTTTTTTTTCCCTTCTGAGAGTACAGTATAATTTTCAATTCGTTAGGCCGGTGATACTGTTATGTTTCGGTAGCTGAGGAGTACAGGTAAAAAAGGCAATACACCAGAGCAGTTGGAAACTATGAGATTGCAGTACCCTGACTAACCACCACAACTAGAGGCAGCCGTGGAGCGTTCCTACGTTGGTCCTAGACGCCTCGTCACAGCCTGAGAAGCTAACTACACCTAAAGATAGAAAAAAGGAAAGCTATCTGCCCCGGAGCAGATCCCCAAAGAACATAGAAAGCCCCCAAACATGTAATGGCGGTTAGACAAGAAGAAATACTGACACAGACAGAAAATAGTATGAGCAAATGTTGGGGCCCAAACTTACTAAATAGAAAAGGATAGGAAAGGCACTTACTGCAATCCCAAAAAACCCTGAAAAGCACCAACTCTACTAATTTCAAAAACACCTGAGATCACACGACCTCTACCACCTAAATTAGTTCTCTGGTGTAACCAAAATCAAAACAGCAGCCACTGAAAAAACTGGAAAAAGCAAATGTACAAACATCAGTGGCTGGACTGAACTGAGAGGGCAAAAGCCCCCCGAGGGACCCTGAAGGCCCCCACAGAAGTGCAGGACAAAATGCAAAAATCAAGCACAAAAACAAAAAGAAGAAAATGTCTTATCTGTTAGCAGGAGATTCAGACATGACACAGCAGGCTACCAAGGAAAGAGGAATCAAGGATTGAGACCAGAACAATTGATCACCGGCAACCCTGATGGGAAGGCGACTCCCTTATATAAGACCAGTCAGTAACACCTGATTCCCAATCCTCACAATCTTCACTGGACAGTCCAGTACCGTTTGTAACCACCAGAGGGAGCTTCTGCTCAGAACTCATTTCCAGCCTATTCACAACAGTCTGTCTGGTGAGAAAATACAGCGGGAGCCCACGCATTTTTTTTCAACAAATTTACACCTTTAATTAACTCCTACATGTGTGAAATTTTGCACACATACACTCATGTAATTGTTAGTGAAAACAATATATCAAACTACATGAAAAGACATGGTTAACTCTGTGTAAACCATGTGTCATTTCATGTCGGAGTCTATATTTTCACAAAAGCCGGCAATTGAATTAGCAGCTATTATACTATGTAGAAGTGTATGAACTATAAATATATATATATATATATATATATATGTGTCACAAATTCAATGACATGTATATATATATATATATGAGGTGTAAAATTGTTGAAAAAAAATGCGCTGGCTCCTGCCCTATTTTCACAACCAGACAAAGCCAGCAAGTGGGGGCAGATAATAATAGCTCAGAGAGGGACCATTATTTTCCCCCCCCCCTGGCTACTAACATCTGCCCCCAAACACCCCAGAAAAGGCAAATCTATAATTAGATTCGCCCTTTCTGGCACTTTGCCCATCTATTCCCATTGCCCTGTAGCGGTGGCAATGGGTTAATAAGGGGTTAAAGCCACCTTGCTATTGAAAGGTGAGTTTAAGCCAGGTTAATAATTGAGAGCTGTCAATTTGACAACTATCAATTATTAATTCTATTGTATGAAATAAAAATAAAACACACACACTTTAATAAAAAATCATTTTAATGAAATAAACACACAGTTTTTGACCATATTTTATTTTACTGCCATTCCTTGCGAAGCCCTTGTTCACCTGTAATAAAAATAAAATAATAAAGCAACATTATTCTTACCTATCCGATGTTCAGTCAGGTCCCCCGATGTAATCCTTCTGAAAGGGTTAATGTTTACTGCAGGGACCGCAGCTAATGCTGACAGTCTCACAGTAAGCCCCCAACTGAATCATCTCCTCTACTGGCTGACAGGAGAGGAAGTGGTTAGCATAATTGATTGCTTCCCACTTTCACTTCAGGTCAGCCAGGGACACCGCACAGCATCACCTTATAAGATCATGTTCTCTGGTGTAACAAAGCATCTGACGTCACATCAGAGGGAATCCCGGCTGACCTGAAGTAAACTGATTAACAAAAATAGGGGATCCCCTCTAAAAAAAAATTGGCATGGGGTCCCCCCTATTTTTGTTAACCAGCCAGATGAAGCAGACCGCTGAGGCCTGGTTTTTCAGGCTGTTAAGGAGCCAAATCCATGGACCTTGCAAGACTGATAATACCAGGCCACAGCAGTCTGCTTAGCTTGGCTGGTTAACAAAAATAGGGGATCCACTCAAAAAAAAAATGGCGTGGGGGTCCCCCCTATTTTTGTTAACCAGCCAAGTAAAATGCTGACTGCTGAGGCCTGGTATTAAAATACTGTCAAGGCCCATGGATTTTGGCCCTCAACAGCCTAAAAATATCAGCCTGCAGCAGCCCCACAAATGGCGCATCCAAAGAAGCCCCAATTGTGGACTTTACCCAGCTCTTCCCACTTGCCCTGTAGCGGTGGCAAGTGGGGTAATAAGGGGTTAATGTCACCTTACATTGATCGGTGACAATAAGCCGGGTTAATAATGGAGAGGCGTCAATAAGACACCGATCCATTATTAATCATAGTTTGACAATTTAAAAAAAAAACAGCCAGATAAAAGTCTTTTAATGAAATTTAAAACACACCAGTTTTCATTAATTTTATTTCACGCTCATCCTGCGACGCCATCGTCTCCTGTAAAAAAACAAAAATAACAAACCAACACAAATACTCCCTGTCCGACGCAGTCCAAAGTCACGAGTGTCCCACGACGAGTCCAGTTCTGCTACATCTGCATGCCAGGCTGAGCCTGACATCCAATGGAGCAGAGCTGCTTACCGTTGCGGCTTCCCCCACGGTGACGTCATCAGGACTGGTTTACGGCCAGCTGTCGGAGAGTACAGCTGGCCGAGATTACCCAGTAACCCGGCAGTCACTGCAGTTATCGCGAGATTCAGCACGTGACCGCCAGGGAGAGGGTAATGGCCGGCCATCCAGGAGGACGTGACCGCCGGGGAAGGGGATTTTCTGCCATGTAAGTGCTGACTCTGCTGAGTCCTGACACCTGACAGACCCGACCGACACTGACAGTGACATTTTCGGGAAGTTTCTGTGTCACGTACTTCGTTCTGTGACACAGGAACTCCCATAGACTTTGACTGAAAACTCAGATTCCGGTATCCGATATGACAAAAATATCGGAACTCAGAATCGGAATTCTGATACAGCAAATATCGGCCGATACCCGATACACTAGTGAGGACACGTCGCTGTGACCCCGCTTCTCATGTTTGGGGGTAATGAATGCCTTGGCTGAGCCGCACGGCATGCGGATCGGGATGTTATTACCTGGGTGCAGCACCAGGGGGCGCAGGTACCGCCTTACTGAGGCTAGAATGCGCAGATTTTGGTGTCACTAGAGTGTAACATTCCGGAGATGCAGCGGTTGCTCCTCTCCCTCCTCCAGCTCTTCCTCCCTCATTGTAGTACTATAACTCCCAGGGCGCTGACAGCCGGAGCATGAGAGTGGCAGGAGCGCGGCTCCGCTCTGCGCATGCTCTGCCGTCTGCCGCACAACACTGACACCTGCTGGTCACTTTGTGTATACAAATTAAATTTTTTAATTCACGTAGCAGAAAATGAAAAAAAAAAAAAGTAATAAGAATTCTATTCCGCTGAACATGTGGCCGCGTTTCAGGAAATGTAGGGGATTGTGTGACGAGCAATTGCCTAAGATAACTCCAGCGCCTGCGCTGTGGCCGCTGCAGTCTGTGTCCCGCTCTATGCTCAGCACTTTATTCTTACCTGGTACAATGCTGCCACCTCGTGGCCGTTATGTAAATTGTCGCTAAAACACCTCAGACTTGCAGAGACCGGATCTGCTGCAGTGATGGGACTGAGACGGGGGCGTCTGTGACAGGGGCTTCTATCACATGGGGCGTCTGTCACTAGGCTGGAAAGCCTAAATACGTCATATGGAGACATTTTCTATGTTGAGGAATATTAGTGACGTTTAACCCTTCATATTGAGGCCAGTTTTCATTTTTTGGTTCTGTTATTTCTTTTCTTCTCTTTCTTCGAGGTGCCACAACTTGTATTTTTTATTTTTTAAACCCATGGTTGTACGAGGGCCCGTTTTTTTGCGGGACGAGTTGTACTTTACCATATAGATTCCTCCTCGGCCGCCTTGGTTTTTTGTGTTTTGTTTCTTTACAGCGACTGCAGCCTTTTCTGATAAACCTGGAGGACTAGAATCAATCAACTCCATGTATGTGGCGGGGGATGGTAATCTTCTCTTTCACTGCTTCTCCCACCTACATGTACCGTAGCTTGTGAAAGTATTCATCCCCTTGGCTTTTTACCTATTTTGTTACATTACAACCTGTGTGTAAATATTTTGTAAATTACATTTCTTGGATGAAATAACTAAAAATTGTCATGTGCATATGTATTCACCCCTTTTGCAATTCCTTAATAAGTCACATGCTGCTTAGTGACCGGACGTCCTCCTGTGTGCAATCTAAGTGTCACATGTCTGTCAGTATATACACTTTTCTGAAAGGTCACAGAGGCTGCAATGTCAATAATAAATGCCATACCATTAACCAAACATCCAGACAGAGATCTCCAAAAACGAAGACCAAGGAGATCTCCAAACAACATCATGAAGACCAAGGAGATCTCCAAACAACACATGAAGACCAAGGGATCTCCAAACAACATCTGAAGACAAGAAATTCACAACACCAGAGACCAGAGATCTCCAAATACACCATGAAGACCAAAGAGATCTCCAAACAACACCATGAAGACCAAGGGGATCTCCAAATACCACCATGAACACCAATGAGATCTCCAAACAACACCATGAAGATCAAGGGGATCTCCAGATAGCATCATGAAGAACAAAGAGATCTCCAAATAACACCATGAACAACAAGGAGATCTCAAAACAACATCATGAAGACCAAGAAGATCTCCAAACACCACCATGATGACCAAGGGGATCTCCAAACACTACCATGAAGACCAAGGGTATCTCCAAATAACACCATGAGGACCAAGGATCTCCAAACAAGTCAGGGACAAAGTTCTTGACAAGTTGGGTTATAAAAAAAATATCCCAATCTCTGGTGATCCCCCAGAGCATCATCAAATCCATTATCATCAAATGGAAAGCTCATCACCCCAATAACACTATCCCAACAGTGAAACATGGTGGTGGCACATTATACTGTGGGATGTTTTTCAGCAGCAGAGAAAATGGTCCAAGTCGAGGGGAAGATGGATGGTGGGAAATACAGGGATATTCTTGAGCAAAACCTGTTTCAGTCTGTCAGTGATTTGAGCAAAATCCTATACAGAAAAGAAATACCAGAAATGACACTATTCAATATTTTAATGAATATCAATAAACAAATGTATAATCCCAAAACAATTTGATACTCATAAAAAATTCTTTTTTTAAAAATTATTAAAATTAATACCAGTATTTTATTATAAAAAATGGATGAACACAACCAAATTTAATAAAATATAAAGCTTTATTGAAGACAAAAAATAAAATTGAACATATACAATATATATATAAACAATTTTTTGTTACAATTAGTGTGTGTGGGACTTCATGTGTCCAAAATGATTGGTATTTAATTAATTTATTTGAATAATAACCTCCTCAAGTGCTAAAGAAAATTGTGCATATATACCAAAATTTTTGAAAAAATAAAAAATAAAAAAATATACACGTATGATAACTATTGAATAATAATTTAAGTGCAACTAAAAAATACATACATATATATATATATATTATATATATATATACAGGTCCTTCTCAAAAAATTAGCATATAGTGCTAAATTTCATTATTTTACATAATGTAATGATTACAATTAAACTTTCATATATTTTAGATTCATTACACACCAACTGAAATTTGTCAGGTCTTTTATTGTTTTAATACTGATGATTTTGGCATGCAACTCTTGATAACCCAAAAAACCTCCGGTGGTCACGGCCTGGACTGCTTGATGGCCGCCATCATCTTTCCCCGGCGGTCACATGCAGTTTCTCGCGATAACTGCAGTGACTGCTGGGTAATCCCGGCCGTAAAGCAGTCAGTCCGATGACGTCACCGCCGGGGAAGCAGGTAATCAGCTGTGCTGCGCCGGGATGTCAGGCTCTGCCTGTCATTGCGATGTAGCAGAGCTGGATCGTAGTGGGACTCGTTACTATGGACTGCGTCGGACAGGTGGTATACTGTTGGTTTGTTTTTTTATTTTTTTACAGGAGATCGATGGCGTCGCAGGAATGAGAGTACAATAAAAAAATGAAAACTGTGTTGTCTCTTTTATTTCATTAAAATACTTTTTTCTTGCTTTGTCTTTTTTTTTTATACATTTTAAAACTTTGGGATTAATAATGGATCGGTGTCTTATTGACACCTCTCCATTATTAACCGGGATTATTGTCACCGTGCAATCAACGGTGACATTAACCCCTTATTACCCCACTTGCCACCGCTACAGGACAGTGGGAAGAGCCGGGTAAAGTGCCACAATTGGCACATCTTTTGATGCGCCAAATGTGGGGCTGCTGTAGCCTGGTATTATCAGGCTGTTGAGGGCCAAAATCCATGGGCCTTGACAGTCTTTTAATACCAGGCCGCAGCAGTCTGCATTTTACTTGGCTGGTTAACAAAAATAGGGGGACCCCTACGCCGTTTTTTTTTCGAGGGGATCCCCTATTTTTGTTAACCAGCCAAGCTAAGCAGACTGCTGTGGCCTGGTATTATCAGGCTGGCAAGGTCCATGGATATTGGATCCTTACCAGCCTGAAAAACCAGGCCTCAGCAGTCTGCTTCATCTGGCTGGTTAACAAAAATAGGGGGGACCCCACGCCAAATTTTTTTTCGAGGGGATCCCCTATTTTTGTTAACCAGCCAAGATATGCAGACTGCTGTGGCCTGGTATTATCAGGCTGGCAAGGTCCATGGATATTGGATCCTTAGCAGCCTGAAAAACCAGGCCTCAGCAGTCTGCTTCATCTGGCTGGTTAACAAAAATAGGGGGGACCCCACGCCAAATTTTTTTCGAGGGGATCCCCTATTTTTGTTAACCAGCCAAGATATGCAGACTGCTGTGGCCTGGTATTATCAGGCTGGCAAGCAGGGTCGGACTGAGGCACCGGGACACCGGAGAAACCTACGGTGGGCCCCAGCTCCTGCGTGGTGGGCCCTGATTTGAAAGGATAGGTCGCGGGGGAGAGGGGGCGGTGGCCCCGGGGCCCGCGCTCTGAGGGGGCCCACCCGGAGCTACGATACAGTTACATTCTGCGGCAGAGCAGGGAGAATCGCTCTCCCTGCTCTGCCGCCCGGAAGCTATGGGGCCTGAACAGGAGTTGGGGGGGCCTGGTGCCAGCAGTGGGCTCCCCACCCGTCAACGGAGGGTCAGCTGTATCGGCATCCAGCCGATAAAGCTGACCGCATAGAGAGAGAAGGAGCGAGCGCTCCTTCTCTCCCATAATCCCCCTCTCAGCGTATGACAGCGGGCGCAATAACATCACCTGCCGGTGCCCGCTTTCAGACGCTGAGAGGGAGAACAGTGAGCAGCACAGGAGCCGGGAGGTGAGGTTTTTTTTGATTTTTTTTTAATGGGGGTGCAGTCGAGTCCTGGCTGGAGAAGTCGTTATGTCGGTCTGGGCCAGATGGAAAAGACATGAAAAGTGAACAATTCCATTAGAAAGAACATCAGCGGTAAGTCATTATCTGTACCTGTGCTTTAATCTATATGTTCTGTAGGACTGGTATTATTTAACACAGACCATATGGCGGTAATATCAATATTGGTCTTTTTATATATAGATTATTTTGGCCAACAGCGCGGTCATTTGCTGAGGTTCTCTGATGATGGGCCCACTCAGAAGTTTTGCCCCCACTAAACCAAAACCCTAGCTACGCCTATGGCTCTCTCTCTAGTCTTTCTTTCTCGCTCTCTCTTCTTTCCTTCTCGCTCTCTGTTCTTTTTTCTCTCTGTTCTTTCTTTCTCTCTTTTCTTTCTTTCCTCTCTTTCTTTCTCTGTTTGTTCTTTCTCTCTCGCTGCTCTTTCTTTCTTTTCCTCAGTACCAGCCACTGTGCCCTCATTACCAGTCAGTGTGATCAGCAGTGCTAAATGGTTACGCTTGGGGCGAGGATATGGGTGTGATTAGCTGTGAAATGGGTGTTGTCGGGGCGTGGCCTAAAATTTTCAGCGGCGCGCAACACGCGCCGCAGCCTTTAATCCTCTTTCCTGTCTTCCAAATTTTGGAGGTATGCTGTATGACCTCCCTACAACTTCTGGCCATGCTCCTGATGAGCGCGACGGATGGTCTCGTGAGGGATCTCCTCCCACACCTGGACTAAAGCATCCACCAACTCCTGGACAGTCTGTGGTGCAACGTGGCATGGCCTAAAATTTTCTGCAGCATGCACAGCGTGCCACAGCCTTTGTCCCTCTTTCCCTTATTCAAAGGTTGGGAAGTATGATGTTGGGCCGCAAGAATATATTTTCTCTGGTGGGCCCAAGGTACTCCAGTCCGACGCTGCTGGCAAGGTCCATGTATGTTGGCTCCTTAACAGCCTTAAATACCATGCCTCAGCAGCAGGGGCGTACATATAAATCATGGGGCCCCATAGCAAAAGTCTGAATGTTCCCCACCCCCCCAAAAAAAAACCCAGAGGCATTGTAAATGTAAAGTGCCAGCACAGTGAGGAAGTTGAGTCGCACAGAGACAGGGGTTTTGGGGGTACTCGGCACCGATCACGTCGACTTCTATGGGGGATGTCACGAGTAGCACAGCTCGGTCCGTGACCTGGGCGATCACTGGAATGTGGGATATTTCCAGGGGATGATAGAATGTTCGTGTAGTTTGTCGTGACGCCACCTGTAGTACCTGGTCAGGGTGTCCAGCGCTGCTGTGCAGGTCCTCTGGAAGGGATGGTGTAGTGCAGGTAGGTGAAAAGTCTTCTACAGGTAACACGCTATCCTTCCAGGGCAGATAGATGTGAGATAGAGCAATGGTGCAAAGTGATGTAGCAGAGTGGACTATGCGACGTAGTAAGAAAGCAGGAAACACTTCAAGTTAAACGTTGCATAATAAAATTTTTAATAATAACATTACAAAAGTGCAAATAGCATTAGTGCCGAAGTTCGTGGAGACTTCTTAGGACTACCCCCACCGGGGTAACTTCACAGTGTCCTTTACTTGTGCTTGTGGAGGACCCGCTCCAAACCTCCAACTGTGGTCTTGGGTGGGCTGCAAGACTTTCCTTGAGCAGACCTCACTTTCGGCCACACCAAACGGGTTTTTAGTTTCTGAGGTAGTTGAAAATAGTGCACAGTTAAGTTTTTTGTAAAACCAAGATGGAGCACCGAAGTGCCAACTATTTACAGAAAAGTTTGTGAGCCAGTACAGTTCATGGCTTCAAAGTTCAACATTTTGATTACAGTGAAACACCATTACCCAACCTGGGTATATTAAGGCAACAATAAACTTGTTCTTCTGAACATTCACCCGTCCGGGTACATCAAACCATTACCCAACCTGGGTATATTATGGCAACAATAAACTTCTTTTTATGAACATTCACCCGTCCGGGTACATCAATAATTTAACTATTTACATACAGAGACCCTGTCCGGGTTATTTAGACTTCTTTGGCTTGCCTCTTACAGGTACCACCTGGTACTCTTCTGGAGCTTGCCAAACATCCGTGACAGGAGGGTCCACCCAGACCTGATGACGTCGTGTGGCCTGTACAGTGACGTCGTGACCCGCTATCTGGGTCTGTGTGGCCACCTCTTTCGTCTCCCTCCGGGTCTGGACCCCTATGTCCCGGACTGAACGAACCCCAGGGGGCCTAACAGGCGCCGGGTACGGGCCAGCTATCATTATCATGTCCATAGCTGGGGCTGCTGAGGAGACCACTGAGGGAGGCTGGGGAGATTTACGGCGTGGTGTGGGCACTTGTGCAGAGGCCTGGTTGGGGGAGGCTGAAGGCTCGTAGGGTCTGTCAGTTTCCTGACACTCTGGGGAGTAGGGTCGCACCTGGTAACATTTAGGGCGTACCATCCATTGTAACCCCAGTGTCGGGTGTAAGTCACCAAGTCTCCTGGCAACAGGTCCCTCCCCGGGTGTCCTTCTGGGAGGTGAGCCTCCACGTCCCGCCGGGTTACAAAAACTTCTAAATAAAGTCCAGGCTCCTGGATGAAGCCCCAACCACCTTTTAACTTAAAGTTCCGTACTGCACCCTTACGCCGCGGCTCCCTCAGCGTACTTTTATCCTTTCTCATACGTGCCTTCTCTGCCAGGTCCTTGTCCAGATGACGTTGCCAAAGCTTTTGGGATTCTCTCTGCTCCCTTTGTCGCTCTGCTTCCCGCTCCTGACGTCTCCACTCTTCCTCCTGACGCCGGTTGTAATTCTCCTCCACCAGCAGCTCCATGTCTCCACCATCAAACGCCAGCTTACGATGTCCGGTTTGCGGCAGCTCTCCTGGCGCCCGCCAGTCCTGGCGGCGCTCACCTGTGACGGAAGCAGCCGGCTCTGGAACAGATGACAGTCGGGGCTCCGGTACAGGCAGGTAAGCTCTGGTGCCTGCGCGGCCTCCTCCATGAGGACGGGTGTCGCTTCTTCTGCCTCAGCGACGGGGGCAGACAGCGGGATCTGGGGTGCTGGTGCGGCATTTTCTGCAGGAACGGGTGCCTCCACTGTGATACTGGCAACTGGTTCAGATTGCAAGGGCTGGGATGCCCGCACGGCCTCCTCTACTGGAACGGGTGCCTCCACTGAGATACTGTCAACCGGTTCAGATTGCAAGGGCTGGGATGCCCGCATGGCCTCCTCTACTGGAACGGGTGCCTCCACTGAGATACTGTCAACCGGTTCAGATTGCAATAGCTGGGATGCCCGCACGGCCTCCTCTACTGGAACGGGTGCCTCCACTGAGATACTGTCAACCGGTTCAGATTGCAAGGGCTGGGATGCCCGCACGGCCTCCTCTACTGGAACGGGTGCCTCACCTTCCGGTACAGACACTTCAGGGGGTAAGAGGGATTGGCGCCGCTCCAATTGTAGTTTTAGGGCCCGCCAGCTCGCTTCCATCCTGGCGACCTCCTCCCGGTGCCGGGCCAGGTCTCTCAGGGTATCCTCCACTTCTTCCAGCGTAGGAGGGTTTCCAGGCCGGGTGCCAAACGGTGGCTCCGTGGCGATCGGGTCGCTTCCGTGGGGGGAGAGCTCTGACTCCTCCATCCCTTCCCACTTCTGCTCATGTCCGTTCGCCATCTCTGCCAAGTCACATGTGTCATTAGCATCAGGAGAGGCGCCATCTTTTGTAGGGAGGCGGGACCTTCACGTTCGTTTCCGCCCACTGAGGAGGATGAGGAGGCGGAACTCCAGAGCTGTGGGGCACGATCTTACATTGCAGTAACATTTAGAGTGTGCGGACATCGTTTTCGCGCCACGAGTGAGTGTACGCCCACGAGAGCACGCCCTTATTCTTCACCTGTGCCTCGTGGCGCAGATATGACGGAAAAATGGCAAACACAGTCTATGATGATTTTTGCAATTCTCAAGCAAAAAAACAGTTCAATTAAGGCACACAGGACTCGCTTATAGCGAGCTTCTGAATCCTGTTCGTGACGCCAAAGTTGAGTCGCACAGAGCCACAGGTTTTGGGGGTACTCGGCACCAAGCCCGTCGACTTCTATGGGGGATGTGACGGGTAGCACAGCTATGTCCATGCCCTGGTCGCTCACTGGAATGTGGGATATTTCCAGGGGATGATAGAATGTTTGTGTAGTTTGTCGTGACGCCACCTGTAGTACCTGGTCAGGGTGACCAGCGCTGCTGTGCAGGTCCTCTGGCAGGGATGGTGTAGTGCAGCTAGGTGATAAGTCTTGTACAGGTAAGACGGTATCCTTCCAGGGCAGATAGATGTGAGATAGAGCAATGGTGCAGAGTGATGTAGCAGAGTGGAGTATGCGACGTAGTAAGAAAGCAAGAAAGGAAACAATTCTTACTACAAAGACATGCAGCATAAGGCTGCCTCAACCCCTCCCATCCAACTAGCTACACCCTGTTCTAACCAGCCTGAGCTAGACCATCCCATTGGGTCCGCCTACACTCAGCTGGCATAGTGTACTGTTGAATGCAGTGGTTGGAGTCAATGGGGTGTTTCCTCCTTACCTGAGAGTAAGTTGTCACACCGCTGGGTGCGATGCAACATCTCTGTGGCAACTGGACCCTCGGGTGCTTCTGTCTTTTCACAAATGCCGGCTTTACCCGGCAATTGAATCAGAGGCTATTTTACTATGTAGAAGTGTATAAACTATAAATATATGTATATATATATATGTCACAATGACAGTATATATATATTATATATATATATATATATATATGTATTCTATGTGTGTATATTTTGTGTTTACAAGGAAAGAAAGTGTTTTTTTAGTTGCGATATTTTGTTCCCATAGACTTACATGGGACTTCCGGGATCGGTATCGGGTATCGCCGATATTTTAGTGATATCGGCGATACCATTCCGATCCGATATTTTTAGATATCGAGCAGTATCGCTCAACACTAATCTTGAATGATATTTAGTAATAAATCGTATCTCTCCATCTACTTTCTTTTCTTTGTTTTTGGCAGCTAACAGGATAGATCTATTTGTATCTCTTGCTCTACAGTAAGCCTTGTAAACAATATCTTTCTTGTATCCTCGTTGCAAAAATCTACTTTTCAATTCTTCAGCCTGTTCTTCAAAAACCTCATTACGATCACATATTCGCTTTGTTCTCAAGAATTGTCCAGTTGGAATTGCACGGATTACATGAGATGGATGTGATGATTTTGCATGTAACAATGCATTAACACTTGTTTCTTTCCTATAAATAGATGTATGAAGTTGTCCGGTATTATCCACTGTAATCTTCAAATCCAGAAAATTAATCATATCCTATCTGATATTCCAGGTAAGTTTAATGTTATTGGAATTGTTGTTCAAATGTTGTAAAAATTCTTCCAAATCTTTTTGTGGCCCCTGCCAGACAAACAGCACATCATCAATGAATCTCATCCACAGAGCTATTGATTCTACCTGCATCATATCCATATTCTGAACATATTCTTGTTCCCATAGACCCATTGTTAAATTTGCATAAGAAGGTGCAAAAGCCGCACCCATCGCCACACCTCTTTTGCAAATAAAATCGATCCTTGAAAACAAAGTAATTATGACAAAGAACATATTCCAATAATTGCATTAAAAATTCTATTAAAGAAGCATCATACAAACGACTAGATAAGTAACGCTTAACTGCAAACAATCCATATTCATGAGGAATAGAAGTATAGAGCGCTTCAACATCACAAGTGACAATATACATGTCACTGCTCATACATATCCCATCCAGTCGTTGTAAGGCTTCTGTACTGTCTTTAATAAAAGAAGGTAGGTCCATCACAATTGGTTTTAAATAAAAATCTAAAAATTTTGAGATCGGTTCTATCAAACTGCCATTTCCGGATATAATAGGGCGTCCTGGAGGTTCTATTACGCTTTTATGTACTTTGGGTACAAAATATATAGTTGGAACCCTATGAAAATCTACCCTTAAGCCTTCCCAGATGTTTTTAGTTATGATACCCTCATCTAAGGCTGAATCCAGAATATCAAATAGATCTTTCTGAAAAGCACAAGTAGGATCCTGAGACAGCCGTTCATAACACGATGAGTCATTAAGCTGTCTGAAAGCTTCTTTCTTGTATTTAACAGATGGCCAGACTACAATATTTCCTCCCTTGTCGGATGGTTTAAATACCACCTCTTTCATTTCTGCTAATTCATTAAGGGCTCGTCTCTGAATCACAGAATATGGTAAAAAATATAGCAGTGAAAATAAAAAACGCTTAGTGCACAAACCATCGAGTGAAAATATCAGTGCACACAAAGCATAATACAATTGATGAAAATAACGCTGAATTAATCACACAAAATTAAGTACTATAATAGCAGTGAACACCAGGGAAAAAAAAAAAAACAATTGTGCAGAAAATAAATATAAGCAGGAGATACCAACCAGTTTAGACACACTACTGCCCCAGCACACACCACTCCAACGCACGTTTCGCAGTTGCTTCGTCAGGGAGTGGTGTGGCTGAGCACAGGTGTCTTTTTATAGGAGAACCGCAGCTGTTTAATCAAAATTCAATCAAGAGCGCCAGAATTATGTGGCGCCATTCACTGAGCATACTACTCCCACCACCGCGATATCCAGGGACCGGAAGTGCGTCACAGAGGGCATCAAATGACACCATCTGCGGCGCACCGATCCGGACACAGGAACCACGGCAGAGCGGGCTGTCGTACAAGTATGGTTATATATTTAGCCACTTGTCCATGTAATTCCATTTATGTTGGAATGACGACACGTGAATTACGTGTCCGAGTTTTAGAACACATTAAGGATATCGAGGCAGCTGACAAAATCAGGGCTACAGAGGGTGGAGATTTTTCTAAGTTAAAACCCTTAGCAAGGCATTTTTGTGAATTTCACCCACATCAGTCACATTTGTTGAGAGTAAGAGGTATTGATAGAATTCATGTGGGAAACAGGAGAGGGATCTCACGAAATTACTGGCACAAAAAGAATGTAAATGGATCACTATGTTAGAGAGCATGATTCCTAGGGGTCTGAATGAACAGTGGGGTTTTTCTAGTTTTCTTTAATTGTATTTAGTGGCTGGATTTTACTGATTTTGTATCAACACATTTTTTGGGTATGTGACACATTCACCTTTGCACATTTTTCATCATTAATATTTTATTTTTATATTTTTTTACATATATTTTTTTTATTTATTATTAGTGTTGAGCGATACGATACTGCAAATATAGGGTATCGGCCGATATTAGCTGTATCGGGCTTTCGATTCCGAGTACCGATATTTTCGTCATATCGGATACCGGAATCGGAATTGTCACTGTCACTGTCAGTGTCCGTCGGTCGGGTCTGTCAGGAGTCAGCGGCACTTACCTGGCAGAAGATCTCCGGTGGTCACGGGCTGGACTGCTTCATGGCCGCCATCATCTTTCCCCGGCGGTCACATGCAGTTTCTCGCGATAACTGCAGTGACTGCTGGGTAATCGCGGCCGTAAAGCAGTCCGATGACGTCACCGCCGGGGAAGCTGGTAAGCAGCTGTGCTGCGCCGGGATGTCAGGCTCTGCCTGTCATTCCGATGTAGCAGAGCTGGATCGTCGTGGGACAATCGTTACTATGGACTGCGTCGGACAGGTGGTATACTGTTGGTTTGATTTTTTTCTTTTTTTACAGGAGATCGATGGCGTCGCAGGAATGAGAGAGTAATAAAAGAAATAAAACTGTGTTGTCTCTTTTATTTCATTAAAATACTTTTTTCTTGCTTTGTCTTTTTTTTATACATTTAATAACTTTGGGATTAATAATGGATCGGTGTCTTATTGACACCTCTCCATTATTAACCGGGCTTATTGTCACCGTGCAATCAACGGTGACATTAACCCCTTATTACCCCACTTGCCACCGCTACAGGGCAGTGGGAAGAGCCGGGTAAAGTGCCACAATTGGCACATCTTTTGATGCGCCAAATGTGGGGCTGCTGTAGCCTGGTATTATCAGGCTGTTGAGGGCCAAAATCCATGGGCCTTGACAGTCTTTTAATACCAGGCCGCAGCAGTCTGCATTTTACTTGGCTGGTTAACAAAAATAGGGGGACCCCTACGCCGTTTTTTTTTCGAGGGGATCCCCTATTTTTGTTAACCAGCCAAGCTAAGCAGACTGCTGTGGCCTGGTATTATCAGGCTTGCAAAGTCCATGGATATTGGATCCTTACCAGCCTGAAAAACCAGGCCTCAGCGGTCTGTTTCATCTGGCTGGTTAACAAAAATAGGGGGGACCCCACGCCAATTTTTTTCGAGGGGATCCCCTATTTTTGTTAATCAGCCAAGATATGCAGACTGCTGTGGCCTGGTATTATCAGGCTGGCAAGGTCCATGGATCTTGGCTCCTTAACAGCCTGAAAATCCAGGCCTCAGCGGTCTGCTTCATCTGGCTGGTTAACAAAAATAGGGGGGACCCCAAGCCAATATTTATTCGAAGGGAACCCCTATTTTTGTTAATCAGTTCCCTCTGACGTCACTGATTGTGTCCCTGGCTGACCTGAAGTGAAAGTGGAAAGCAATCAATTAAGCTTTCCACTTCCTCTCCTGTCAGCAGGAGAGGAGCTCATTCATTTGGGGTTTACTGTGAGGCTGCAGCATTAGCTGCGGTCCCTGCAGTAAACATTAACCCTTTCTGAAGGATTACACCGTGGGACCTGACTGTGCATGGGATAGGTAAGAATAATTTTGCTTTTTTATTTTATTTTTATTACAGGAAATGGTTTTTGCAGTCAAATAAAAGATGGTCAAAAACGTGTCTTTATTTCATTAAAATGATTTTTAATTAAAGTGTGTGTGTTTTATTTTTATTTCATGCAATAGGATTAATAATTGATAGTTGTCTAATTGACAGCTCTCAATTATTAACCTGGCTTAAAGTGACCTTTCAATTGCAATGTGGCTTTAACCCCATATTAACCCATTCGCCACCGCTACAGGGCAATGGGAATAGACGGCAAAGTGCCAGAAAGGGCGAATCTAATTATAGATTTGTCTTTTCTGGGGTGTCTGGGGGCAGATGTTAGTAGCCAGGGGGGGCCAAAAATAATGGTCCCTCTCTGGGCTATTATTATCTGCCCCCATTCGCTGGCTTTGTCTGTCTGGTTGCGAAAATAGGGCGGGAGCCCACGCATTTTTTTTAAACAATTTTACACCTCATATATATATATATATATACATGTCATTGAATTTGTGACACATATATATATATTTATATTTATAGTTCATACACTTCTAATAGTATAATAGCCGCTAATTCAATTGACGGCTTTTGTGAAAATGCAGAACCCGACATGAAATGACACTTGGTGTACATAGGGTTAACCATGACTTTTCATGTCCTTTGCTATCTGATTTGCACAAACAATTACATCAGTCTATGTGTGCAAAATTTCACACCTGTAGGGGTTAATTAAAGGTGTAAATTCGTAGCAAAAAAGTCCGTTTTTTTTACAACGAATTTACACCTTTAATTAACCCCTACAGGTGTGAAATTTTGCACACATAGACTGATGTAATTGTTTGTGCAAATCAGATTGCAAACGACATGAAAAGACATGGTTAACCCTATGTACACCAAGTGTCATTTCATGTCGGGTGCTTCTGTCTTTTCACAGAAGCCGGCTTTACCCGGCAATTGAATCAGAGGATATTTTACTATGTAGAAGTGTATAAACTATACATATATGTATATATATATATATATATGTCACAATGACATGTATATATATATATATATATATATATATATATATATGTATTCTATGTGTGTATATTTAGTGTTTACAAGGAAATAAAGGTTTTTTTTAGTTGCGATATTTGGTTCCCATAGACTTACATGGGACTTCCGGTATCGGAATCGGATATCGGCGATATTTAGTGATATCGGCGATACCATTCCGATCAAATATTTTTAGATATCGAGCAGTATCGCTCAACACTATTTATTATATATTTTTTTAT
>JARQOD010001560.1:0-95470 GCA_033576555.1 Oophaga sylvatica | reverse complement strand
CAGCTATTCCTCCCGGAGGAACTCTGAAGCACTTGTGGACTCGAACCCTGCTCTTTGAAAGACCCAAACTTTTTGCATGGACTTACGGTAACAGAGAAGAAGATCCTAAATCTTTTTTTGGAGATTGATTGCTGGCTTGGATTACTCTGGCCTGCTGTGTCTCCTGTTTCGTGTCTGAAACTGTGTAAATATTTCGCCAATTTAAGAAGTAATACAGGACTTTTCTAATAAAACCCTTTGGGACTCCTGTTTTTCATCGCACCCAAGCACAAACGCTATATGAACTGACTTTTTTACATTACAAAACCTGAAGCCAAAACGTTAGTGTCTGCGGGGGTCTGGAAGGCTGTGCCCCTGCTGTACGTGGATATCAGACCCCGGGTTTTGTACTTTCTGTGATGACAGTGGTTGTGACTTCTCACAACCATTCCAGTAATCCTGTCTTAAAAGATCTGGAAAATGGAGGCCCGCATAAAGGAACTTTGCGGAGTGACTGATAATATCCTTGCAGATTTGCAGAATATAAAAACCCATTTTACAAATCTACAGGACCTCAATAATCACAATTTGCAAGTGGTTGGACAGACTACCCAGGATTTGCGAGCCAGGATTGAGGTTCTAGAGGGCGAGTCCAGGCTCCTGCCGTAGCCCCGAGTGCTGGGATTCCCAAGTTGCCCCCTTTTCGTTTTGGCGGTGAACGTGAGAAATTCAGGGGATTTATTAATCAATGCAATCTTTTTTTTTCTGCACATGCTTCACAATTTCCCACTGAACGATCTAAGGTGCTTACTATAATTATGTTGCTTACCAACAAGGCTTTAATGTGGGCAAACCCTCTGATTGAGACTGAGGATGATTGTTTGAATCACCTTGATGATTTTATTTCAGCCATGGGGCAGAGGTGCAACAGCTGAAGCAGCCATGTTAGCTTTGCGCCAAGGTAAGCACTCGGTAGCTGAATACGCCTTGGATTTCAGGAGATGGGCCCTTGATACCACCTGGGACAGTTCCGCCAAAAAATCTATTTTTCGAAAGGGGTTGTCTCCACTGATTAAGGATGAACTTGCTTGTGCCGACCCTCCCACTGCGTTAGGTGACTTTATTAACTACTGCATCCGTATTGATACTCGTCTGACTGAACGCAGGCAAGAGAGATGGTTCGAAAGCAATCGTACTAACCTTTTCCTACCTTCCTCTCCAGCTAAGGAACCTTTGAGTAGGATTACACGGGAACCTGAACCTGAACCCATGCAGGTAGACTCTTTACAACGACGGGTTAGTGATGCACGCAAGGAACATCGTTTTAAGGAGAATCTATGTTTCTATTGTGGTAAGTCAGGGCACTTCATTATAAACTGCCCCAGCCGTTCTCGTAAGACTACTGCAGCACTCATTCATTGTGAGTGTTGCGAGAGGGGATCTGTCAGGTCCGAGCCTCAGGCTCCAGAGAGATCTGCAGCAACAGATCTTGATTTCTCTGACTTAAACTCCGTTACCTCTGAGGACGTTGACTGTGTAAACGCTGCCATTTTTCAAGTTTCCTCAGCGGTGTCCCAGCTGAGTTGTAAGAAAAACAATTCTCATTGCTTTCTTTCCATCAAACTCTGGGTTGACTCAGCTTGGGTGTCTAGCTCTGCTATGATCGACTCAGGGGCAAGTGGAAATTTTATGGATGTCTCCTTTGCTCTGAAACAGGGAATACGTTCAGTGAAGAAGGCTACTCCAGTACAGATGGAAACTGTGGATGGCTCCCTGCTGACCTCTGGACCAGTGGATCAGGAAACAGAGCCTTTGAGGGTTCTTATGGGTAAAGATCATCAAGAGAAACTGTCCTTTATGCTTATCTCTTCTCCCCACTTTCCCATTATTCTAGGGCTACCATGGCTGCAGGCTCAGAATCCTACCATTAACTGGGAGACCAAGGAATTACACTTTCCAGAGAAACAGATGAGTCCAAAAGTTTCAGCTTGCTCTGTTCCTAAAGGAATCATGTCAGTCCCTGAACTACCAGCTGTATACCAGGACTATGTGGATTTATGTGACAAGAAGAACGCTGACCAGCTTCCTCCTCACCGTCCATATGATTGTCCAATTGAATTATTGCCTGGAGCAGAGATACCTTTTGGTAAGATCTACCCCCTGGCTGGGCCCGAGCTAAAGGCTTTAAAGGATTACATAGATGAAAATCTAGCCAAGGGCTTCATACGCCCCTCTTCATCTCCTGCAGGTGCACCCATCTTCTTTGTAAAGAAGAAAGATGGATCTCTGAGACCATGCGTAGACTATAGGGAACTCAATAAGGTTACTATTAGAAACCGTTATCTATTGCCTTTAATCCCTGAGTTATTGGAGAGAGTGCGACATGCCAACATTTTTTCTAAACTAGATCTTCGTGGGGCCTATAACTTAGTCCGTATTAGACCTGGGGATGAATGGAAGACTGCATTCAGGTCACGCTATGGACACTTTGAATATCTAGTTATGCCTTTTGGTCTGAGTACCGCCCCAGCCACTTTCCAACACTTGGTGAATGACATCTTCAGGGATCTCCTAGATACATTCGTGGTAATTTATTTGGATGATATTCTAATTTTTTCTAACTCCACAGAGGAACATCATGGACATGTGAGAATGGTCTTGGAACGTCTAAGACAAAATCATCTTTACATCAAACTTGAAAAGTGTGAATTCCATAGGACCGAAATTCTATTTCTGGGGTATGTACTGTCTACACAAGGAATTAGTATGGATGGAAGCAAAACCCAAGCCATCAAGGATTGGCCAAGTCCTAGAAATGTGAAGGAGGTACAGCGCTTCATCGGGTTTGCCAACTTCTATAGACGTTTCATTAGAAATTTCTCTGAGGTAGTGTCACCTATCACTCAACTTACCCGGAAAAAGTCTAGGTTTTCCTGGACTCCCCAAGCCCAGGAAGCATTTTCCCGTCTAAAAGATAAATTTACCACTGCACCTATCCTAGTACATCCCAACCCCGAGCTTGCCTTCATAATAGAGGTGGATGCTTCAGACTGTGCCGTTGGAGCTATACTCTCTCAGAGAACAGGTGAGAAGAATGTCTTGCATCCCTGTGCCTTCTTTTCCCAGCAGTTGTCTTCGGCTGAGAGGAACTACGATGTGGGCAATAGAGAGTTGTTGGCCATTATTGCCGCCTTCAAAGAATGGAGACACCTTCTTCAGGGAGCTGCACAGCAAATAGTCGTCCTGACAGACCATCGTAACCTTGAGTTTATCAGGTCGGCTAAGTGCCTGACTCCTCGCCAGGCTCGCTGGAATCTTTTCTTAAACCAATTTAATTTTATCATCTCTTATAGACCAGGATCGCGCAATGGAAAGGCTGATGCACTCTCTAGGATTTACTCAGCAGAGACACGTCCAATTACTCCTCCTAAGACTATTCTTCCTGACTCTAGATTCCTAGGAGTAATTCATAATCAAGACCTACTTAAGGACATCAAGGAAGCATACCATGCGGATTCCTTTTTGGCACAACCCCCAAGGGACGTAAGTCTTGTCTTTAAGAATGGTGTGTGGATTCAGGGACAACGTCTGTATATTCCTGAAACAGTCAGATTAAGAGTATTGCAACTCATTCACGATTCCAAGATAGCTGGGCATAGAGGAATTCTAAAGACACAGGAATTTCTTTCTCGTTTCTTTTGGTGGCCCACTTGCAGGAAGGATGTTTTGAATTAGTCACTTCATGTGAGGTCTGTGCAAGATGCAAAACACCTCGCTCCTCACCAACTGGTCTGTTACAGCCTCTTCCCACCCCGTCCCGCCTGTGGGGATCCATTTCTATGGACTTCATTGTGGAGTTACCAACCTCTCAGGGGAAGAACACCATTCTAGTGGTGGTTGACCGTCTAACAAAGGCAGCTCATTTTATCCCTTGTGTCGGCTTACCCACTGCAAAACAGACATCAGATTTGATGATTAAAGATGTGTTTCGCTTACATGTAGTACCGGATGAGGTTATTTCGGATCGAGGGGTGCAATTCACTTCTAGGTTTTGGCAAAATTTCTGTGCAGCATTGGACATTAAAGTAAACCTTTCTTCTGCTTTTCATCCCCAGACTAATGGACAGACCGAACGAACCAATCAAACCCTGGAGCAGTATCTCCGCTGCTTTATCTGCCACCTACAGGATGATTGGGTGGATCTACTTCCATTAGCTGAGTTCTCGTATAACAACTCTCAGAGTGCCTCCACTAAACAGTCTCCTTTTTACTCTAATCTAGGTTATCATCCTAACATTCTACCACGATTTCCCATAGAAACGCCTTTACCAGCAGTGGCTGAAAGAATCACGTCTTTACAGAAGAATATGGATCTTCTAAAGGAAAATCTGGAATCGGCTCAAGAAAGGTACAAGAAAGCAGCAGATACATTTCGTAAACCTGCACCAGCTTTCAAGGTAGGAGACTTGGTCTGGCTGTCAACCAGAAATCTTAAGTTAAGGATTCCATCGTCTAAGTTGGGACATAAGTACATTGGACCCTAAAAATCAGTAAAATTATAAGTGCCGTTGCTTGTCGTCTTCAACTGCCCAGAACTATGAGAATCCACCCTGTCTTTCATGTATCCCTACTAAAGGCTGCGACACCCAATACGTTTCCTGGACGTTCCTCTCCTTGCCCTGACCCAGTGCTAGTCGATGGTCAGGAAGAATTTGTGGTGGAAAGGATTTTAGATTCCAGGTTGTATAGAAATCAGTTACAATATCTGATTAAATGGCAGGGCTACCTAGTGGAGGACAACTCATGGGAACCGGTCAATAACGTTAATGCTCCTCGCTTGCTCCGTCAGTTTCATCAGAGGTACCCACACAAGCCTGGTCTGAGGTCATCCGGAGGTTGTCCTTAAGGGGGAGTAATGTAAGGTTCTATGTATATATTCCTGAAACTCAGTTTGTTCGTCAGCCATTTTACTTTCTGTCTTGCTGCAGCTATCTTGCCCTCAGTCAAAATGGAGTTTCCAGCTTGCATGTTCCCGCCCTGATTCTCTCCTTTGCTTCTTAAGCAGCCACAGCTGAGCAATCAGTGCTTCAGAATCTAGCCTGCAGTGAACCTGTGACTTGACTCCTGTAAGCCTTGGACCTTGTACTCCAGCTATTCCTACTGAGGAACTCTGAAGCACTTGTGGACTCTGAACCCTGCTCTTTGAAAGACCCACGTTTGCATGGACTTACGGTAACAGAGAAGAAGATCCTGAATCTGTATTTGAGAGTGATTGCTGAGCTTGGATTACTCTGGCCTGCTGTGTCTCCTGTTTCAGTGTCTGCAAACTGTGTGACTATTTCTGCCAACTTGTATGAAGTAATACAGGACTTTTCTATATCAAACCTGTGACTCCTGTGTTTTCATCGCACCCAAGCACAAGACGCTATATGAACTGTACTACATACATTACACATCCATTTTCTTCATCTTCCTCTTCTTCTATCTCTTCCTCTCCAACTCTCAAATCTTCTTCTTCATCTTCTTCTACTTCTCCCCTCCATCTTTCTTCTCTCTCTCTCCTCCATCTTTCTCTCTTTTCCCCCTTTCACTCTTCTCTCCCTCCCCTCCTCTTTCTCTCGCTCCTCCCTCACACCTCCCTTCTCTTCCTCTTTTTTCTACTTCGTTATCAACTGGGTCAACGCCCAATCCAAGCAATGTGGTGTCCCTGTATTCAGTGTCTCCAGCACAGGGCACCTTGTCCATCCCAAGCACAGTACAAACATTGCCAGTCATTATATCAGGAGAAGAAAGTGCAGATCTCCCTACACAAAATGCTACATGTAGCCCCCAGACACAACAGTCCACAGCTAGGGCTTCACAGGGGGGTGGTATAGCTACAGAGACAAATGAGGAACCTCAGTGCCGAGCAGGGCTGCCAGCATGGAACCATGACACTGATCCACCGCAGCCTCAGCAAGGAAGTGGGAAATCCCCATGCAGCAAGACAACTTTAAAGCCCAAATCTCACCCAGTGTATGCACCAAGTACACCATGTCGCTTCTTATCTGATGAAGATGAAGATGCAACGTCACACATGCTGCCCAATACTAGGGAAGGAAACACACAAGCACCAATAGAGCAGGGACAGGTAGAGGCACCATCCTATGAGCCCTTCATCCCAAGCCAGGTGATCAGTATGCTGCCAGACCCAGGGATACACCCCATGCCATTTTGCCAAAAAATGCAGCAGATCCAGCGAACGTATACAGCAGCCTGGACTGATCTCTGGACCGTAATGGAAATAAAAGCAGGTGATGCATTCTGGCCAATTATGAGAGAACACTTCAAGCTTCCAAAAGAGTTAGATGCGTATGCCTGGGAGACAGGACCAAAGCTAATTGAGCAACTCAGAGAATGGGCCAAAAGCAGACTGACAGGACAAACTCTCAGCCTACATGTCACGAGTCAAGACAAGACAGAGTCTGTGGAGAAGTTCCATGACAGAGTAATGCAAGTGTTTCAAGATTTGGGCCTCATTACCCATGATCAGACACACAGATGGATGTTGGCACAGGCTTTTGTGCATGGACTGAGAGAACCAATCAGGAAACCACTGGTAGCAGCCAGGCCTGAGTACACGTCAATAGCAATGGATACCCTGCTCACAGTAGCAAAAAGGATTGAGTCCCGCCGGGACAGAAGGGATGTCAAGTGTTACAACTGTGGCGAGTTTGGTCATTTCCGGAACCGGTGCAGAACACTGACTTCACCCAGAAAAAGAAGAAATACAGAAAGCAGTGAAGAACCCCGTCCATAGGACAAGAGCACACCAAGTCCACAGGGAACCCCACCAGTGGGACCAATATCCTGAGAGTGGATGGCGTAGTCAGATCTTTTCTTGTGGAACTCCGCAACCTCACCTATCTATCAGAATCTTCTGCTTCCTGCATGGGAATTGATGGTCAAGTCAGATATTTCCAGATTATGAAGCCCCTGAGCGTGTGGACTCAGCCAGAACACTCCATCATGTCCCAGTTTGTTGTGTAAAAAACCTGCACCCTCAACCTATTGGGAGTGGACCTACTGCAGAAGCTGAAAGCGACCAGAGTGTTCCAGGAAGATGGGACCATGACACTTTCTTCACCCCTGACCCAAGAAGAAACAGGAACCTCAAACAAACCACACTGCAGACCTATCACAGGAGGTGCTGGACATAGTACCAGAAAAGCCACTCCATCACCCAGAGTCAAGATGTCTCTGACCAACTGAAGGTCTAAGTGAACTCGCCTAAGAAGACGGCCTGAGAACTTTGACATTGGCCAGGACATTCAACTCAAGAAGGACCCTACTCGCTTCATAGAATGGCAACACCTCATCCAGCTCTAACGCCAGAGGTTCATCTTTTGCAAGCACCAGGAGGTGCCCCCTGCAATCAACCAGTTCACCCAGGCCCTAGACCGGCAAAAGGCCACTCAGCTCTTCAAACTTGTGCACAAATACTGACCTGAGACCGAGCTGGAGAAAAAGAAACTACTGATGGCCCGTGCTGAGAGAAAAGCAGCCGTTTAAGGAGACGTCCCAACAAGAAGACCCCCTGTGACCAGAGCAGGTGCTAACACAGTGACTGTCTTGGTGGAGAACAAGAAAGCCAGCTGGTCGTCATCTCTCATGATGTGGATCCTAGTAGACGGCTTGTTTTCCCGCCAGCTCTGCACCAGCAGATGGGAGTCCCCTGCCGCATACTGAAGGACAAGGCCAAACTGGGCTGCCTCGCCCATCGGAATCAATCCCAGCTTTCCACAGTGAAGAAAAAGACTGTAAACCCCACTGAGTTCAGAATGGTGCAAGGCCTGGAGGCCGCGAAAGAGGCTACGGTATTTGAAACCCCAACAGTGCTGAACCATCACACTCTGCTCTCAAGAGTCCCAGTCACCGCAACGGTATTCACGGTGATCAACCTGGCCAGTACCTTCTTCAGCGTTTCCCCTCCACCTGGAGGCCTGCTTTCACGCACCAGTGCAGTGCATATGGACAGTGTTGTCTCAAGGTGCTCAAAACAAGCCCTTCAAGTTTCACCAAGACAATGTCCTCCATCCTCGTCAACTGGATTGCAGAATATGCAAGAGTCACTCTTCTACAACATGTGGATGACTTTCTCTTTTGTGTGGTTGACATCGACACCTGCACAGCCTATTCCTTATCTCTCCTACTCTACCTGGAAGAACAGCAACGCAAGGTCTGGAAGAACAAAGTCCAGTGATGCCAGAAGCAAGTTACATCCCTGGGACACTGTATTGCCCACCAGACGAAACACATGTCAAAAGACTGGAGACCACTATGGAGAAGATGGCTCCCCCAACAACTCCAAGAATGCTGCAGGCCTTCCCTGGTCTAGTGTCATATTGCAGAACCTGGATCCCTGATGCCTCAGTTCTAATGCAGCCTCTGTGCGCTTGCATCAACGCAACCCCACTCCTTCTATCAGACGCAGCCTTCAACCCATTCAGGAGATTGGAAGAACTCCACAGTCTCAGCGCCAATACCAGGCCTACCTGACTATGAAAAGTCTTTCCGTCTACCTGATGGAAGAAAGAAGGTCATGCTACTGGAGTCCTGGCACGGATTCACGGGGGAAAACAGAGACTTTTAGGCTGCCTCTCAGCCCGCTTGGATCCAGTTGCAAGAAGAGCACCCTCCTGCCTGATGGCAGTATCCGCAGCACACACCCTCCTGGACAAGTTTGCTGATATCACTCTTGGACAGCCACTGGAAACTCTCACTCCGCATGACATCTTGGCAATCTTCAATCAAGCTCAACCAACAGTAATCTCCCCACCGCCAGGCATCTTTGTGGCGCCTCTATTGCCTTTGTCTCATAATGTCACCGTCTCCAGACCTACAGTCCTCAGCCCGGCCACTCTACTCCCACTCCCAAGGGGGGATACTTGGATGGCTCCAGAAGAAGTTTCAACACAGGAAGTGCAGTGACCAGCAATCAAGAAATCCTGTGGTCCAGAAGTCTGTCACCTAGCCTGTCAGCCCAGGAAGCAGAATTGATAGCGCTGACGAAGGCCTGCCAGATGGCAGAAGGCAAGACTGCAAACATCTACACGGACTACAGGTACTCGCATGGCATAGCACACGACTTTGGACCCATCTGGGCTACAAGGGACTTCATCACAGCAAACGGGACAACCGTGAAGCATCATGGAGCCTTCAGGGACCTACTGGGTATACTCCAACTTCCAAAATGGTGGCAATTTGAAAAATCAAAGTGCATGGAAAACTGAGAACAGAAGAGGCGTGAGGCAATAACATGGCGGACATGGCAGCCAAAGAAGCAGCCAAAGGAAGACAACATGGAGAAGTGGGAGAGGTCGTAGAGCCGGACGGCTACTACATGACGACTGAAGACAAGAAACCTGACAAAGAAACGTCCTGGAATCTGCTCAAGAAGTTACAAGACCAAGCTCCAAAAGGAGAAGAAGAGCTGAATGCGAAAAAAGCAACATGTGAAGAAAGAAGGCTATCAATAATAGACTTCAAACTCTGCCTACCACAAAGTATGCACCCTATGGTGGTCCAATGGGTACATAGACCCACATCCACATATCAAAGACACAGATGAATGATCTGATTGGTGCTTACTGTTTTCGCTTCAGGGATCTCCACCCTAACAGCCAAATTCACCAGCAGCTGTCTGACCTGCGGCAAATGCAAGCCTGGACGTATGGAAGAAAGTCCCCCTCACCTCATCTGGAAAGACCACTCTACCAGCTTCAAAGGATCCAGATAGACCACATCCAGATATCGCCAAGTGAAGGATTCAAATACGTCATTGTGGTCAAAAGAAGTATTTTCAAGATGAACAGAAGCCTTCCAAGTCAGCAAAGACTACTGCAAAGCAGCTACTTTCAGAAAATAGTGTGCAGATACGGGGTTCCAGAAATGATAGAAAGTGATCAGGGACCCGCATTCACAGCAAATCTGACACACAAGACCCGATTAGCAGTAGGGTCAGATTTAGGCCTACACACTCCTTACCACCCCCAGAGCAGCAGGAAGGTAGAAAAAACTGAATGAAACACTTAAGAATAGAATGCTGAAAAATTGCCCAAGAGACACGCAAACCATGGCATGACACACTCCTAATTGCACTGTTTAGCGTAAGGCACACTCCCAGAGACCCAGAAAAGCTGTTTCGTGCCTGCATCTTCTGCTAACAGATAAGACATTTTCTTCTTTTAGTTTTTTGGTGCTTGCAGTTTAGTTCAGCCACTGTTGTTTGTTCATTTGCCTTTTCCAGTTTTTTTCAGTGGTTGCTGTTTAGTTTTTGTTACACCAGAGAACTAATTTAGGTGGTAGAGGTCGTGTGATCTCAGGTGTTTTTGTAATTAGTAGAGTTGGTACTTTTGAGGGTTTTTTGGGGTTGCAGTAAGTGCCTTTCCTATCCTTTTCTATTTAGGAAGTTTGGGCCCCAACGTTTGCTCATACTATTTTCTGTCTGTGTCTGTATTTCCTCTTGTCTAACCGCCATTACATGTTTGGGGGCTTCCTATGTTCTTTGGGGATCTGCTCCGGGCAGATAGCTTTCCTTTTTCTATCTTTAGGTGTAGTTAGCTTCTCAGGCTGTGACGAGGCGTCTAGGACCAACGTAGGAACGCTCCACAGCTGCCTTTAGTTGTGGTGGTTAGTCAGGGTACTGCAATCCCATAGATTCCAACCTCTCTGGTGTATTGCCTTTTTTGCCTGCTGTCCTCAGCTACCAAATCATAACACTTATGTAATTGAATTGGTCAAAAACTAATGTCCATTCTCGAGTTTTTCTCTTCACTGCCAGATTTGATGATCCTGTCCAAGAGCCCCAGATGACATCAACCTCTGTGTAACTAGAGGGAAAGGCTGTTTGGATCCATGTATCGCATTGCAAGGAAGCTCCCGTACCAGGAGAGACACCTAAGCCATGAAGGATGTCGTGGATGCTCTGACTGACCAGACAGATGACCTACCTGATGAGTTCAAGGCCAGAGACCAAGTTAAAGCAGGATTTTGAGTCACTATTGCCACTAGTAACTATAAACAAAAATGATGATTGGATAAATTACATCTATTATAACCAGCAGAGATTTGTTAACTTCACCATAGATGCTGTAAAAGGTTTGGCAGCACAGTTAGGCCCCACTTCCATTATGGCATTCCAGAATAGAATGGCTTTGGATATGATTCTAGCTGAGAAAGGAGGTGTTTACAAAATGATCAAAGACACCTGTTGCACCCACATCGCAGACAACACTGGCCCAAATGGTAAAGTCACAATGGCAATACAGAAACTTAATGAGTTATCAGAGGAACTGAAACAGAACTCAGGTGTCACTGACCCATGGGATCGATACTTTGGGTGGATGAGTGGGTGGCAGAAAATGTTGGCACAGGTTGAGACAGCCATTATGGGGTTCTCATTTTTGCATTAATTACTGGTTGCTGTGTAATTCCTTGTATCCGCAGGATAATGGAAAAAACTGTTCAGGAGACAACAAATTTGATGCCACTCACCATCTTGGACCTCGCACCAGTCCGGATGGAACTGCCTGGCTTGACCAGATCTCCGAACTACCTCCAGACTGAGAATACACATCCTTGATGAAACATCCTATCAAATAAAGAGACTATGATTGCAAACACATAAACCCCCAACAGGGACAGTCCTCCTGACCGCCCATTTGCGAAAAGTCTATATTCGGTGGGGGAGACATGCGCTAGGGGTGTCTCAACTCGCAGGCAGAACAAAAGAGTTGCAGCGCTTGGGCCAGGAGCAGGTTTTTTAGGGCAAGTGGTATCTAAGGGGGGACTGTCATGGAAATATATATGTATTCCATATATTCAAAGTATATTCACATATATGTATTCACAATTCACAGTTAGATAGATCTCACTTGCTAAAAAACCCTGTGCTCACATATTTCTAGGCTAGCTATAATCAGTCGTTTTAAAGAAATCTGGCCTTCATAAGGCCTTCATAAGGAACAAGAACATGAAGTCTTATTAGCTATCTGTTGTTTACCTTACAGTCATGCAAGACAACTAGGTCAAAAGAATATAAAACAATAATTCTGCAACTTCAGCTCTTTTTATCATGATTATCATAATTATCATATTTACACTAGAACAGCCAATAATCTAGCAGCTTTTAATTGTATGTTAATTGACTAACCAGCCCCTTTTTGAAAATGTATAAAACCTTGAATGAATAATAAATGTATGTCTTTAACGAACTGTTATACTGACACTTGGTTGTGGACAGTTTTCATTTCGTTCTGAGCGCTCAAAGAAGACATTAAATAGAGATTTGGAGAAGCAAGCAGCAAACACGGAAGGATATTTTTATCCTAATTAAATTTCCATATCATTATGACATCAAACATGTCTTTCCCACAGCCATAACAGAGGGCAATTGAGAAAAAAAATATTTGCTATCGAAATGCTCAAAAAGAATTAGATGATATAATTTTCTTTAGAGGATTTAGGATGGCATAAAGCATTACAAATTAAAACCAGTGGAAATACACATGTGACTCTGTAATTTTCATACCAGCTTTCTTAACCCCTTCACCCCCAAGGGTGGTTTGCACGTTAATGACCGGGCCAATTTTTACAATTCTGACCACTGTCTCTTTATGAGGTTATAACTCCGGAACGCTTCAACGGATCTTCGCGATTCTGAGATTTTTTTCTCGTGACATATTGTACTTCATGTTAGTGGTAAAATTTCTTCCATATAACTTGCGTTTATTTTTGAGAAAAACGCAAATATGGCGAAAATTTTGAAAATTTAGCAATTTTCAAACTTTGAATTTTTATTCCCTTAAAACAGAGAAATATGTAACACAAAATAGTTAAGAAATAACATTTCCCACATGTCTACTTTACATCAGCACAATTTTGGAATCAAAATTTTTTTTTGTTAGGAAGTTATAAGGGTTAAAAGTTGACCAGCGATTTCTCATTTTTACAACAAAATTTACAAAGCCATTTTTTTTAGGGACCACCTCTCATTTGAAGTCACTTTGAGGGGTCTACATGACAGAAAATACCCAAAAGTGACACCATTCTAAAAACTGCACCCCTCAAGGTACTCAAAACCACATTCAAGAAGTTTATTAACCCTTCAGGTGCTTCACAGGAACTAAAGCAACGTGGAAGGAAAAAATGAATATTTAACTTTTTAGCCACAAAAATGATCTTTTACAAACTTTTTTTTTATTTTCACAAGGGTAAAAGGAGAAAATGGACAGATAAGGTTGTTATGCAATTTCTCCTGAGTACGCCAATACCCCATATGTGGGGAAAACCACTGTTTGGGCACACGGCAGAGCTCGTAAGGGAAGGAGCGCCGTTTGACTTTTTCAAACTAAAATTGGCTGGAGTTGAGATTGGACGCCATGTCGCGCTTGGAGAACCTCTGATGCGCCTAAACAGTGGAAACCCCCCACAAGTGACACCATTTTGGAAACTAGACCCCCTAAGGTACTTATCTAGATCTGTTGTGAGCACTTTGAACCCCCAAGTGTTTCACAAAAGTTTATAATGCCTGGTGTGAAAAAAAAAAAAAAAAAATCCACAAAAATGATTTTTTAGTCCTAAATTTTTGAATTTTCCCAAGGAAATTGGACCCCAAAAGTTGTTGTCCAATTTGTCCTGAGTACGCTGATACCCCATATGTGGGGTGGAAAACTGTTTGGGCGCACGGCAGGGCTTGGAAAGGAAGTAGTAACGTTTTGGAATGCAGACGTTGATGGGGGTCATGTTCCGTTTGCAGTGCCCCAGATGAGCCTAAACAGTGGAAATCCCCCACAAGTGACCCCATTTTGGAAACTAGACCCCCTAAGGAACTTATCTAGATCTTTGGTGAGCACTTTGAACCCCCAAGTGCTTCACACAAGTTTATAATGCCCGGGCATGAAAATAAAAAATCCTATTTTTTTCCCACAAAAATTATCTTTTAGTCACTAATTTTTTATTTTCCCAAGGGTATCAGGAGAAATTGGACCACATAAGTTGTTGTCCAATTTGTCCTGAGTACGCTGATGCCCCATATGTGTGGGGGGGAACCACTGTTTGGGCGCACGGCAGAGCTCGGAAGGGAAGGAGCACCATTTGACTTTTTCCAACCAAAATTGGCTGGAATTGAGATTGGATGCCATGTTGCATTTGGAGAGCCCCTGATGTGCCTAAACAGTGGAAACCCCCCACAAATGACCCCATTTGGGAAACTAGACCCCCTAAGGAACTTATCTAGATCTTTGGTGAGCAATTTGAACCCTCAAGTGCTTCACACAAGTTTGTAACGTAGAGCCGTAAAATTTAAAAATCATATTTTTTCCACAAAAATGATCTTTTCACCCGAATTTTTATTTTTCCAAGGGTAACAAGACTCCAAAAGTTATTGTGCAATTTGTCCTGAGTACACTGATACCCCATATGTGGGGGTATACCACTGTTTGGGTGCATGGCAGAGTTTGGAAGGGAAGGAGCGCCGTCTCACTTTTTCAACGCAGAATTGGCTGGACGCCATGTCGTGTTTGGAGAGCTCCTGATCTGCCTAAACAGTGGAAACCCCCCACAAATGACACCATTTTGGAAACTAGACCCCTCAAGGAACTTATCTAGATGTGTGGTGAGAACTTTGAACCCCCAGGTGTTTCACTAAAGTTTATAACGTACAGCCTTAAAATAAAAAATCCTTTTTTTTTTTTACAAAAATGATTTTTTCGCCCCCAATATTTTATTTTCACAAGGGTAACAGAAGAAATTGGAACCCAAAAGTTGTTGTCCAATTTGTCCTGAGTACGCTGATACCCAATATGTAGGAGAAACTACTGTATGGGTGCACGTCAGGGCTCGGAAGGGAAGTAGTGACGTTTTGGATTGCAGACTTTGATGGAATGGTCTGGGGGCGTCATGTCGCATTTGGAGAGCCCCTGATACGCCTAAACAGTGGAAACCCCCCACAAGTGACCCCATTTTGGAAAATAGACCCCACAAGGAACTTATCTAGATGTGTGGTGAGCACTTTGAACCCCGAAGTGCTTCACAGAAGTTTATAACGCACAGCCGTAAAAATAAAAAATCCTTTTTTTTTTTACAAAAATGATTTTTTCGCCCCCAATATTTTATTTCACAAGGGTAACAGGAGAAATTGGACCCCAAAAGTTGTTGTCCAATTTGTCCTGAGTACGCTGATACCCAATATGTGGGAGAAAACTACTGTATGGGCGCATGTCAGGGCTCGGAAAGGGAAGTAGTGACGTTTTGGATTGCAGACTTTGATGGAATGGTCTGGGGGCGTCATGTCGCATTTGGAGAGCCCCTGATGCGCCTAAACAGTGGAAACCCCCCACAAGTGACCCCATTTTGGAAAATAGACCCCACTAGGAACTTACCTAGATGTGTGGTGAGCACTTTGAACCCCGAAGTGCTTCACAGAAGTTTATAACGCACAGCCGTAAAAATAAAAAATCCTTTTTTTTTTTTACAAAAATGATTTTTTCGCCCCCAATATTTTATTTTCACAAGGGTAACAGGAGAAATTGGACCCAAAAGTTGTTGTCCAATTTGTCCTGAGTACGCTGATACCCAATATGTGGGAGAAAACTACTGTATGGGCGCATGTCAGGGCTCGGAAAGGGAAGTAGTGACGTTTTGGATTGCAGACTTTGATGGAATGGTCTGGGGGCGTCATGTCGCATTTGGAGAGCCCCTGATGCGCCTAAACAGTGGAAATCCCCAACAAGTGACCCCATTTTGGAAAATAGACCCCACAAGGAACTTATTTAGATGTGTGGTGAGCGCTATGAAGCCCCAAGTGCTTCACAGAAGTTTATAATGTACAGCCGTAAAACAAAAAAATCTTATTTTTTTTACAAAAATAATATTTTCCCCCCAGTTTTTTATTTTCCCAAGGGTAACAGAAGAAATAGGACAAATTTCACAATAACTCTTGGGGTCCAGAGTACGCTGATACCCCATATGTGGGGATAAACTACTGTTTGGACGCATGGCAGAGCTCAGAAGTGAAGGAACACCGTTTGACTTTTTCAAAGCAGAATTGGCTGGAATGGAGATCAGACGCCATGTCACATTTGGAGAGCCCCTGATGTGCCTAAACAGCAGAAACCCCCCAATTCTAACTCCAACCCTAACCCCAACACACCCCTAACCCTAGTCCCAACCCTAATCCAACCCTAACCCTAATCCAAACTCTAACCCTAATCCTAACTTTAGCGCCAACCCTAACCCTAACTTTAGCCGAAACCCTAACCCTAACCCTAATGGGAAAATGGAAATAAATACATTTTTTTTATTTATTATTTTTCCCTAACTAAGGGGGTGATAAAGGGGGGTTTGATTTACTATTTATAGCGGTTTTTATGATTGGCAGCTGTCACGCTAAAAGACGCTTTTTATTGCAAAAAGTAGTTTTTTGCATCGCCACATTTTGAGAGCTATAATTTTTGCATATTTTGGCCCACAGAGTCATGTGAGGTCTTAATTTTTGCGGGACGAGGTGACGCTTTTATTGGTACCATTTTTGAGCACGTGACATTTTTTGATCGCTTTTTATTTCGATTTTTGGGAGGTTAGAATGAACAAAAATCAGCAATTCATGAATTTCTTTTGGGTGAGGCGTTTTTATTGTTCCGCGTGTGGTAAAATTGATAAAGCAGTTTTATTCTTCGGGTCAGTACGATTATGGCGATACCTCATTTATATCATTTTTTTATGTTTTCGCGCTTTTATAGAATAAAAACAATTTTATATAAAAAATAATTATTTTTGCATCGCTTTATTCTGCGAGCTATAACTTTTTTATTTTTTTGCTGATGATGCTGTGTGATGGCTCGTTTTTTGCGGGACAAGATGTCGTTTTCAGCGGTACCATGCTTATTTATATCCGTCTTTTTGATCGCGTGTTATTCCACTTTTTGTTCAGCGGTATGATGATAAAGCACTGATTTTTTGCTTCGTTTTTATTTTTTATTTTTTAAGGGGTTCACAAAAGGGGTTAACTAGTGGGACATTTTTATAGGGGGGGTCGTTACGGACGCGGCGATACCATATATGTGTACTTTTATTTTTATTTTTTTTATTTACAATAAGTAATGAATTTATTGGGGAATATTTTTTTTTTTTTTTTTGATTTTTTTTTACACATGTTTATTTTTACTTTTTTTACTTTTTTACTTTGTCCCAGGGTGGGACATCACTGTATTTCATCAGATCGCTGGTGTGACAGTGTGCACAGCACTCTGTCACACCAGCGATCGCTCAGGCAGTGCAGCAGGCTTCTCAGTGCCTGCTCTCGGCAGGCACTGAGGAAGCCGCCTCCCTCCAGGACCCCAGCGCCATCTTGGATCCGGGTCCTGGGAGGGAGGAAGCCCTCAGAGCAGCGCGATCACATCGCGCTGGTCTGAGGGTCTCAGGGGGGCGCGCAGGGAGCCCCCACACTGCGCGATCCTCCCCTGTGCCCCCAGTACACCGCGATCATGTTTGATCGCGGTGTGCAAGGGGTTAATGTGCCGGGAGCGGTCCGTGACCGCTCCTGACACACAGTCACGGGTGTCAGCTGTGATAATCAGCTGACACCCGGCGGCGATTAGCTGCGCTCCCTCGGGGAGCGCAGCTAATCGCCTATGACGTACTATCCCGTCCATGGTCAGAATGGCACGGGTTTTATGGACGGGATAGTACGTCTAATGTCAGAGAGGGGTTAAACAGCAGAAAATAAACATTATTTCAGAAAGCTTTTGGTGCTCTGGCTTAGTTGGTTAAAGCGCCTGTATTGTAAACAGTAGATCCTGACTTCAACTCTCAGCAGTACCTTGTTTTCATCTTCTCAAAAAGAAGCTTCCTATCTTAAAAACTGGAATTTTACATGAGCGCAAACTCAAATTTACCTTTGAACAGATCTACTGATAGTGCAATTGTGAGATGAAGTAACTCTTCTGTAGTGCTGAATAGGAAGAAAGATGTCATCAATCATGACAATGTTATCAATGAATTTTACTTTAAAATGCCTCCTCTTTACGCATCTGACTCTCTAAGCAGGCTTTCCAATATATCACACCTTCTTGTTCTTTGGCTTAGTTGGTCAAAGCGCCTGTTTAGTAAACAGGAAGTCTTGATCTCAAATGTCAGCAGTGCTTTACTTTCTTAATCTCTATTTGAGGCTGTTTAGCCCAAAAAAGGGACTTTCACTCTTTTATGACATCAAACATGTCTATCCCACAGCCATAATAGAGGGCAATTCAGAGAAAAAAATCTTTACTGTCGAAATGCTCAAAAAGAATTAGATGATATAATTTTCATTAGAGGATTTAGGATGGCATAAAGCATTACAAATTATAACCAGTGGAAATACACGTGACTCTGAAATTTTCCTACCAGCTTTCTTAAACAGCAGAATAATAAACATAATTGTCCGAAGGTTTTGGTGCTGTGGCTTAGTTGGTTAAAGCGCCTGTCTTGTAAACAGGAGATCCTGAGTTCGACTCTCAGCAGTACCTTGTTTTCATCTTCTCAAAAAGAAGCTTCCAATCTTAAAAACTTGAGTTTTACATGAGCGCAAACTCAAATTTACCTTAGAACAGATCTACTGATAGTAGAATTGTGAGATGAAGTAACTCTTCTGTCTAAGTGCTGAATAGGAAGAAAGATGTCATCAATCATGATAATGTTATCAATTAATTTTATTTTAAAATGCCTCCTCTTTACGCATCTGACTCTCTGAGCAGGCTTTCCAATATATCACACCTTCTTGTTCTTTGGCTTAGTTGGTCAAAGCGCCTGTTTAGTAAACAGGAAGTCTTGATCTCAAATGTCAGCAGTGCTTTACTTTCTTAATCTCTGAGGCTATTTAGCTCAAAAAAGGGACTTTCACTCTTTATGACATCAAACATGTCTTTCCCACAGCCATAATAGAGGGCAATGGAGAGAAATAAAATCTTTGCTGTCGAAATGCTCAAAAAGAATAAGATGATATAATTTTCTTTAGAGGATTTAGGATGGCATAAAGCATTACAAATTAAAACCAGTGGAAATACACATGTGACTCTGAAATTTTCATACCAGCTTTCTTAAACAGCAGAATAATAAACATTATTGCTGGAAGCTTTGGTGCTGTGGCTTAGTTGGTTAAAGCGCCTGTTTTGTAAACAGGAGATCCTGAGTTCGACTCTCAGCAGTACCTTGTTTTCATCTTCTCAAAAAGAAGCTTCCAATCTTAAAAACTGGAGTTTTACATGAGCGCAAACTCAAATTTACCTTAGAACTAGTGTCGAGCGATACTGCTCGATATCTAAAAATATCGGATCGGAATGGTATCGCCGATATCACTAAATATCGTCGATATCCGATTCCGATACCGGAAGTCCCATGTAAGTCTATGGGAACCAAATATCGACATTAAAAAAAAACATTCTTGCCTTGTTGGTTAATTGCACATGAAGGAAAACAACAAAGACTAATGTAGAATGTATTGGGGGAGGTTGAGGAGACAATAAAGGCATACATGTTTAACCCAATGCATTGGAATAGCATTAATATATTTTTTTTTGGAAATACGTTTGGATTGACTAACAAATTGACAATGTTGTTAACCTTTTTTCTATTTGGCAAATATGTATGTTTCACAACTTCCATGCTCTTCACCTTTTTAACTTTTGCCAGTGCCACACTTTCTCCTTCATAATCTTCAGCAGCATCATCTTTCTCATCAAATTATTCTTCATCTTCACCTTCTTAATCTTCTTCTTAAACTTCTTGCTATTCATGTTTTTGTTTACATTACTCATATTGTTATTATTAAACTAATTAATCTTCTTCATATTCAAATTCTTCATCTTCTTCCTCTTCATCTTCTTCATCATATTCTTATTTGTGACAGAGATTCCTGTACTTGTAATCTGTAAAAGTATGAATTGTTCATCCTTCCGTTCTTGCTGTCACAAAATATTTAAATTACAACAGTATTTGTCCGTGTTCAGTTTAGCCTGCAGCAGCAGCAGGCATTTTCCAGGGGCACCACGAGGAGGAACGGACTCACCCCCATACACTGCTTAGTCTTCTTCTGCTTAGAATTTAGAGCATATATTTTGCTCTTCATTTTGGTCTTATACTTCATGTTCTTCTGCTTTTTGATCTTTTGCTTATTGTTCTTCTGTCTCTTGTTCTGTATCTTGTAGTTTGTCTTAACCTTCTTTGTCCTGTTGGTGATCTTCTTCTGGGTAATCTTTTATTTTTTCTTTGTGATGGTGTTCAGGCTGGTTGGCTTCATGCTCGTCGTCCTTGTTGTCGTCATCTTCTTCTGGGTGGTCTTTAAGGTCGTCTAATTTCCGAGAAACAGCTGACGTTACTGGAACCCTGACGGGTATCAGATGGAGCAAGAGACAATGGAAGTAACGAGGACCAGCTGACTGTGCTGGACCCCGGACGGTAGCAGAAGGAAAAGAGGCAATGTCACAACCAAGTACCAGCTGACGTTACTGTGACACGGTTACTAAGCAGGAGGTACCTGTGCTCCAAAGCACTACCAAGGACCAGCAGACGTTGCTGGAACTCGGATACGGAGATGGAGGCACCTAGGCCAAAGGCACTGGGGAGAACCACTTGACAGTACTGGACCCCGGATGGGTAGCAGAAGGAAAAGAGGCAATGTCACAACCGAGTACCAGCTGACGTTACTGTGACACGGTTACTAAGCAGGAGGTACCTGTGCTTCAAAGCACTACCAAGGACCAGCAGACGTTGCTGGAACTCGGATACGGAGATGGAGGCACCTAGGCCAAAGGCACTGGGGAGAACCACTTGACGGTACTGGACCCCGGACGGGTAGCAGAAGGAAAAGAGGCAATGTCACAACCGAGTACCAGCTGATGTTACTGTGACACGGTTACTAAGCAGGAGGTACCTGTGCTCCAAAGCACTACCAAGGACCAGCAGACGTTGCTGGAACTCGGATACGGAGATGGAGGCACCTAGGCCAAAGGCACTGGGGAGAACCACTTGACGGTACTGGACCCCGGACGGGTAGAAGAACGCACCCATGAAAATGTAAGTTGACAGGACGCAAGCTGTCCGCAGTTACCGAATCACACAGTCCTACAGTGGGTGCTTATCCTATTGTCACAATGGAAACCGCCTTTATTTACATATCCCACAGCACACATAGGAATCACCTAAACTGCAGGCACCATAGAGTCGGCTAACCCGAATGCAACACGACAGCACAACTTATTGGAGGATAATTGACGTTCACACTGCCAGGAAACAGCTGTCGTGCTGTAACCAGGCTGGCCAGGAGTCAGTACCCCTGCCAATTACTTACGAGCAACAAATGGCGGTGTTGTAGCCCAGGGAGTAGAGTTCAGGTGGTAGAAAGATGAACATAACAGGAGACATGGAAAACGTTGCCAAACAGTTATTTAATCTGAAAACGGACAGGCAAATTCAGGTGAGATCCATGCCTTGTTCATTTTCAGAAAAGTAAGCCGGTCTACATTCTCTGAGGATAGTCGCATGCGACGGTCTGTTACTACACCACCTGCAGCACTAAAGACACGCTCAGATAATACACTGGCAGCAGGGCAAGCCAGCACCTCCAATGCATACTGGCTAAGCTCTGGCCATGTATCCAACTTAGAGACCCAAAATTTGAAAGGGGAAGAGGCATCTGGGAGTACACTTAGAGGGAAAGCCAAGTAGTCTGTCACCATCTTACGGAAACGTTTCTTCCTGGTGACTTGAGCCGTCTCGGATGGTGTAGACCTTGCTGGCGCTGTCACAAAACTTTGCCACATTTGTAACATACAGTTCTTGCCCTGTGCAGAGGCGCTGCTTCTGCTCCCTCTTGTTGTAGAGGTGTCTACTGTTATGTTTCGGTAGCTGAGGAGTGCAGGTAAAAAAGGCAATACACCAGAGCAGTTGGGATCTATGAGATTGCAGTACCCTGACTAACCACCACAACTAGAGGCAGCCGTGGAGCGTTCCTACGTTGGTCCTAGACGCCTCGTCACAGCCTGAGAAACTAACTACACCTAAAGATAAGAAATAGGAAAGCTATCTGCCCCGGAGCAGAACCCCAAAGATAATAGAAAGCCCCCAAACATGTAATGGCGGTTAGACAAGATGAAATACTGACACAGAAAGAAAATAGTATGAGCAAACGTTGGGGCCCAAACTACCTAAATAGAAAAGGATAGGAAGGGTACTTACTGCAATCCCAGAAAACCCTGAAAAGCGCCAACTCTACTAATTTCAAAAACACCTGAGATCACACGACCTCTACCACCTAAATTAGTTCTCTGGTGTAACAAAATCAAAACAGCAGCCACTGAAAAAACTGGAAAAAGCAAAAGTACAAACATCAGTGGCTGAACTAAACTGAGAGGGCAGAAGCCCCCGGAGGGGACCAGGCAGGCCCCCACAGAAGTGCAGGACAAAATGCAAAAATATAGCACAAACACAAAAGAAGAAAATGTCTTATCTGTTAGCAGGAGATGCAGACACGACACAGCAGGCTACAAGGGAAACTGGAATAAAGGATTCAGACCAGAACAATTGATCACCGGCAACCCTGATGGGAAAGTGACTCCTTTATATAAAACCAGTCAGTAACACCTGATTCCCACTCCTCACAATCTTCACTGAACAGACCAGCACCGCTTGTAACCACCAGAGGGAGTCTCTGCTCAGAACTCATCTCAAACCCATTCACAACAGTACCCCCCCTTGAGGAGGGGTCACCGAACCCTCATTTGAGCAACCAGGTCGGTCAGGATGAGTTCTATGATACGCACGGATGAGTCTCCTAGCATGGATGTCCGAAGCAAACACCCAAGAATTGTCTTCCTGACCATAACCTCTCCACTTAACCAAATACTGGAGTTTCCGTCTAGAAAAACGAGAATCTAATATTTTCTCAACCACATACTCCAGATTGCCCTCAACCAAAACAGGGTCAGGAGGCACAGCAGCAGGAACCACTGGCTCAACAAACCTCTTCAACAAGGACTTGTGGAACACATTATGGATCTTAAATGTCCCTGGAAGAAGCAAACGAAAAGAAACAGGATTAAGAATCTCAATGATCTTATAAGGTCCAATGAACCTAGGCTTAAATTTAGGAGATGCTACTCTCATAGGAATATTCTTTGAGGACAACCAGACCAAGTCACCCACTTTAAACCGAGGACCATCAGTCCTATGCCGGTTAGCAAACCGCTGGGCCTTCTCCTGAGAGAGGGACAACCTCTCCACTACCTGGTCCCAAATCTGTTGCATACGCTCCACAACAGAGTCAACACCTGGACAGACAGAAGCCTCCGTCTGTCCTGAAGAAAATCGAGGGTGAAACCCAGAATTACAGAAAAACGGAGACATCAAAGTGGCAGAGCTAGCCCTATTATTAAGAGCAAACTCAGCCAAAGGTAAAAAAAAGACCCAGTCATCCTGATCAGCAGACACAAAGCATCTAAGATAAGTCTCCAATGTCTAGTTTGTTCTCTCAGTTTGACCATTGGTCTGAGGATGAAATGCCGAGGAGAAAGACAATTGAACACCCAGTTTAGAACAAAAAGTCCTCCAAAATCTGGAAACAAACTGGACTCCTCTGTCAGACACAATGTTCTCAGGAATGCCGTGTAAACGAACCACGTGCTGAAGGAACAACGGCACCAAATCAGAGGAGGAAGGCAACTTAGGTAATGGCACAAGATGTATCATTTTGGAAAACCTATCACAAATTACCCAGATGGTGGTCATTCTCTGAGAAACAGGAAGGTCGGAAATGAAATCCATAGAGATATGGGTCCATGGTCTCTTGGGCACAGGCAATGGCATCAACAAACCACTAGAGCGAGAGCAAGGCTTGGAGCGAGAGCAAGTCCCGCAGGACTGCACAAATTCCCTGACATCACGAGACAAGGTAGGCCACCAAAAGGACCGACTAACCAAGTCTCTGGTACCAAAAATTCCGGGATGCCCAGCCAATGCGGAACAATGAATCTCAGACATCACACTCTTTTTCCACTGGTCCGGGACAAACAATTTTCCAACAGGGCAGCACTCGGGCCTATCCTCCTGACACCCCTCCAGAGCAAGTCTCAAATTGGGCGAGATGGCGGAAAGAACTACACCCTCTTTCAAAATAACAGAAGGATCAGATAACTCAGGAGAGTCCGCAAGGAAACTCCTCGAGAGGGCATCCGCCTTAACATTCTTAGTGCCAGGAAGAAAGGAAACCACAAAATTAAAACGTGTGAAAAACAAGGCCCACCTGGCCTGTCTAGGATTGAGTCGCTTGGCAGATTCCAGATAGACCAGATTCTTATGGTCCGTAAGGACCACCACCTGATGTTTGGCTCCCTCCAGCCAATGTCTCCACTCTTCAAAAGCCCACTTCATGGCCAATAACTCCCGATTACCCACGTCATAATTACGTTCAGTAGGAGAAAATTTTCGAGAGAAAAAGGCACAAGGGTTACTTTTAGAGGTCTCTGGATCTTTTTGGGACAAAACGGCACCTGCCCCAATTTCAGAGGCATCAACCTCCACCTGAAATGGCAGAGAAACATCAGGCTGCCGTAGAACAGGAGCAGAAGTGAATCTCTGCTTAAGTTCCTGAAACGCAGAGACTGCCTCAGGAGGCCAATTCACCACATCAGAACCCTTTCTGGTCAGATCAGTTAATGGTTTAACAATAACCGAGAAATTACCAATAAATTTACGATAAAAATTGGCAAAACCCAAAAATCTCTGAAGAGCCTTTAATGAAGTAGGTTGGACCCAATCACAGATGGCCTGGACCTTGACCGGGTCCATTTCAATAACAGATGGGGACAAAATGAATCCCAGAAATGAGATCCTCTGTACGCCAAAAAGACACTTTGATCCCTTCACATACAGAGCATTCTCTCTCAAAATCTGGAACACAGTTCGAACATGTTTCACATGAGAGTCCCAGTCATTAGAAAAAATCAAGATATCATCCAAATAAACAATCAGAAATTTGTCCACAAAATCCCTGAAAATGTCATTCATGAAGGACTGGAAGACGGAAGGAGCATTAGTGAGCCCAAAGGGCATCACTAGGTACTCAAAATGCTCTTCAGGGGTATTGAATGCCTTCTTCCATTCATCCCCGTGCTTAATGCGAATAAGGTTATACGCCCCCCTGAGGTCAAGCTTGGTAAACCAAGTAGCGTTTTTCACCCTGGAAAACAGGTCAGAAATCAAGGGTAACGGGTATTGATATTTCACAGTAATATTGTTCAAGAGACGATAATCAATACACGGCCTTAATGAACCATCTTTTTTGGCCACAAAGAAAAAACCGGCACCTAAGGGTGAAGAGGATGGTCTGATATGACCCTTCTCCAATGATTCCTTGATATAAGACCGCATAGCGTCATGTTCAGGTACAGACAAGTTAAAAAGGCGACCTTTAGGGAATTTACTACCCGGCACTAATTCAATAGCGCAGTCATAGCTCCTATGGGGAGGCAAGGATGCAGATTTACTTTCGCTAAACACATCAGAAAAATCAATCAAAAAGTCAGGAACATCCTGAACCTGGGGGAGGGAGAAAAAACAGGAGTGTTGGTATTAACACATTGGCAGCCCCAACTGGTTACAGACACAGATTTCCAATCCAAAACAGGATTATGAGACTGTAACCAAGGGAAACCCAGCACGATAATGTCATGCAGATTATACAGAACCAAAAATTTTCAGCACTCCTGGTGATCAGGTTCAACCCTCATTATCACCTGAGTAGAAAACTGGGGTTTATTCTCAGCCAAAGGGGTAGAATCGATCCCCAGTAGGGGAATAGACTTCTGTAGGGGTATCAAGGGAAACCCACAACGTTTAGCAAAATCATAATCCATCAGGTTAATAGCTGCTCCAGAATCAACGAAAGCCTGAGCAGAAAATGAGGACAGAGAGCATATCAGAGTGACAGTTAATAAAAACTTAGTCTGAACACTACCCAAGACAACTGAGCGTGCAAAACGTCTTCCCCGCTTAGGGCAGACTGAAATAGCATGAGAGGCATCACCACAGTAGAAACATAAACCATTGCGCTTTCGAAACTCATGACACTGTGCCCCAGACACCACTCTATCACACTGCATGGGTTCAGAAGCTGGTTCACAAGGCAACACCATTCCACGCATACTTCTCCGCTCACGCAAACGTCTGTCAATTTGAATCGCTAATGACATAGAATCATTGAGACCAGAGGGGACAGGGAATCCCACCATAACATCCTTTACATTATCTGACAGACCCTTCCGGAAAAGGGCTGCCAAAGCGTCGTCATTCCATTTGGTCAGGACTGCCCACCTACGGAATCTCTGACAGTATAACTCAGCGTCATAAGGCCCCTGATTTAATGCCAACAAGGCTTTTTCAGCTTGATCAGTGACATTAGGCTCATCGTACAATAACCCCAAAGCCTGAAAAAATGCATCAACATCACTCAAAACAGGATCCCCAGGTGTCAGGGAAAAAGCCCAATCCTGAGGATCGCCGCGCAGGAGAGAGATGATAATTTGAACCTGCTGCGCTGCGTTCCCTGAGGACTTAGATTTTAAGGCAAAAAACAATTTACAATTATTTTTGAAATTCTGAAACTTAGCTCGACCCCCAAAAAACAAATCTGGCATGGGGATCCTAGGTTCCACAACAGGCAACCTAGCAAGATATGCAGCAATACTCTGAACCTCAGTGGCAAGCTGATCCACACGGCCAGACAACTGTGCAAACTCCATTGAGAGAAAAAATCCTCCCCAGCACCCAGAGATACAGAGGGAAAAAAAAGCAACAAACAGAAAAATATCTCTGACAACTCTGACAACCTTTTTTCTTTCACAATATTTTTTCCCTTCTGTGAGTACCATACAAATTTCAATTTTTTTTTGGGCCGGTGATACTGTTATGTTTCGGTAGCTGAGGAGTGCAGGTAAAAAAGGCAATACACTAGAGCAGTTGGGATCTATGAGATTGCAGTACCCTGACTAACCACCACAACTAGAGGCAGCCGTGGAGCGTTCCTACGTTGGTCCTAGACACCTCGTCACAGCCTGAGAAACTAACTACACCTAAAGATAGAAATAGGAAAGCTATCTGCCCCGGAGCAGAACCCCAAAGATAATAGAAAGCCCCCAAACATGTAATGGCGGTTAGACAAGATGAAATACTGACACAGAAAGAAAATAGTATGAGCAAACGTTGGGGCCCAAACTACCTAAATAGAAAAGGATAGGAAGGGTACTTACTGCAATCCCAGAAAACCCTGAAAAGCGCCAACTCTACTAATTTCAAAAACACCTGAGATCACACGACCTCTACCACCTAAATTAGTTCTCTGGTGTAACAAAATCAAAACAGCAGCCACTGACAAAACTGGAAAAAGCAAAAGTACAAACATCAGTGGCTGAACTAAACTGAGAGGGCAGAAGCCCCCGGAGGGACCAGGCAGGCCCCCACAGAAGTGCAGGACAAAATGCAAAAATATAGCACAAACACAAAAGAAGAAAATGTCTTATCTGTTAGCAGGAGATGCAGACACGACACAGCAGGCTACAAGGGAAACTGGAATAAAGGATTCAGACCAGAACAATTGATCACCGGCAACCCTGATGGGAAAGTGACTCCTTTATATAAGACCAGTCAGTAACACCTGATTCCCACTCCTCACAATCTTCACTGAACAGACCAGCACCGCTTGTAACCACCAGAGGGAGTCTCTGCTCAGAACTCATCTCAAACCCATTCACAACAGTCTACACTGCCTCGACGCACAGAGCTACTTTGTAAAGCAGTAGCAGCAGCAGCAGCTCTCTCGGCTGGAATGTACAACAGTATGGATTGCACCAGTGTGTCTTGGTACTCCTGCATTTTACGGTCCCGGTTCACCGGTGTGATGAGGGTTTGTAAGTTGTCCCGGTAGCGAGGGTCTAGGAGGGTGTACACCCAATAATCTGACGTGCTGAGAATGTGGGCGATGCGGCGGTCGTTTCTCAGGCACTGAAGCATGAAATCAACCATGTGCTGCAGACTCCCAACTGGCCAACAAAGGCTGTCCTCTGGAAGAGGCGTCATCTCTGTCTCCTCTGCATCACCCCACCCTCGCTCTACCTACTGACTACAGCGTTGTGTACCTCCCTCTGTAGGGATTTCTTCCTCCTCCATTGACTCCTCCTCCTCCTCATCCTCCTCACAAAGTGAGCCCTGCCCAGCCCTTTGTGAGGAACCACGTTGCGCTGACTGTCCTGAAGGTAATTGAATTTGTGACTCCTCATCCTCCACCTCTTCCAAAACCTCTTCCTTTAGTGCTTTCAGTGATTTCTGAAGCAGGCAGATAAGGGGGACAGTCATGCTGACTAGTGCATCATCTGCACTCGCCATCCGCGTTGAGACATCAAACGCACGCAAAATGTTGCAGATGTCCTTCATAGAGGCCCACTCAGTAGTGGTGAAGTGTGAACAGCGCAAATTGCGAGTTGATTGCGCCTGTTGCAGCTGATACTCCATTACTGCTGGCTGCTGCTCACACAACCGCTCCAACATATGTAACGTGGAATTCCACCTGGTGGGTACGTCACATATGATGCGATGTTCAGGAAGGTGAAATCTGACTTGCAGAGCTGCAATGCGCGATCTGGCCATGCTGGAACGTCGCAAGTGAGTGCACTCTAGGCGGACCTTGTGCAGCAGTGCTTCAAGATCCGGATAGTCCCTCAAAAAACTCTGCACGACCAAGTTGAGCACATGTGCCAGACATGGTATGTGAGTGAGGTTGCCAAGGCCCAGAGCTGCCACCAGATTTCGGCCATTGTCACACACTACCAAGCCTGGCTGGAGATTAGCTGACAAAAACCACACGTCGCTCTCCTGCTTGATGGCATCCCAGAGCTCCTGCGCTGTGTGGCTTATATTCCCCATGGGAATTAATTTCAGGACGGCCTGTTGACGTTTGGCCACGGCTGTGCTCATATCGGTCGCAACAGGTAAGCGTTCACGGGTCCATGTGGAGGTATACCGTGACGGCTCGTTCAGCGATGATTCTGAGGAACTGGAGTAGGAGGAGGAATCAATGTGCACAGACTGGATTCCTGCAATCCTTGGAGTTGGCAGAACACGTACAGCGCCACTGGCAAGATCTGTACCCGGCTCCACAACATTGACCCAATGGGCAGTGAGGGAAAGGTATCGTCCCTGGCCATGGGTACTGGTCCACGCAACGGTGGTCAGGTGGACCCTGCTACTGATGGCGTTTAGTAGCGCATGTTTAATGTTTCCCTCGACATGTTTTTGCAGAGCAGGGACAGCTTGCCTGCTGAAATAAAATCGGCTTGGCACATTATATTGTGGGACTGCCAATGCCATAAAGTTCCTGAAACTGTCAGTCTCCACCAGCCTGAATGACAGCATTTCAAGGGACAGGAGTTTTGCAAGGCCAGCATTCAGAGCCTGTGCTCGTGGATGGTTTGCCGAGTATGGCCGTCTTTTATCCCATGCCTGTGTTACCAATGGCTGTTTTTTGTTCTGGGAGTGTGACGATGACTGTGAACTTGCTGCAGTGGGTGGAATAACAGTTTGTCTATGGACAACAGTGACCGAGGTTCTTCCATGGAGATCCTGTGAGGAAGCCGAACCAGGTGTGTGAGAGCTGGAGGTAGAGGCCGAACATGACCTAAAGATGTAGGTGCTGCTGTAGGTTGGCCTACATCTCCAGTGTGTCTTTGTAACTCAGCTACGTGCTTTGTCCGTACATGTTTCCACATATTTGTGGTATTCAGGTTACTGATATTTTTACCTCTTTTAACTTTTTGCTTACACAGCTTGCATTGAACATAGCAAATATCATCTACAAGTCTGTCAAAAAAGGACCACGCAGTGCAAGTCATGGGAGCGCCAATTTTGACATTTCTAAGAGAACTGCTCCCAACAGGTGCCAAACTGGAGGCTACAGGCAAGCGAGTCTGCAGCCTACCTCTCCCTCCTCTTTGTACCTTTGGGACAATTTCTTCCTCAGAGCTGCTCCCACCACCTTCCTGTTGCTCACGCCATGTTGGGTCTCGGACTTCATCATCTCCACTACCCTCTTCCAACACCTGCTGCTGTTGGATGGTCTGGGCAGCACCATGCTCCACAAAACCTGGCACCTGAGTCTCATCATCATCATAAGATGCGTTCTGCGGTGTGCTGTCCATCGGCACTGGCTCACCCGCCTCTTCAGATTGAGAGAGACACAGCTGTTGCGCATCACTGCATACTCCCTCTTCTTCAAATTGCAGAATGCTGCTTGCCTGTGCCAGTGTTTGCGAGCCAACAGATTCTGAGAACAGAAGCAGAGACTCAGCTGGCTCCTGTACAGAACTCTCTGACTGCCTGGGCAATTTGACAGGCGGTGAACAGACAGATGGTTGCTCAACAGTGTTGTGTTCCTGAGAGGAGGTGGAAGGAATTGAAGTCGATGCATTGGCTGCCATCCAACCAACAACGGCTTCAATTTGTTCTTCCCGCAGCAGGGGGGCACGCCGAGCTCCTACCAAAGTGCGCATAAAGGAACGCTCACGGGGAAAACTGGTGGATGCTGTGTCACTGAGGGCGGCAGCAGCCACAGAATCCCCACGTCCTTTCCTGCTGAAACTCCACGGCCACGACCACGTGCCTTACTCACTGACTTCTTCATCTTGGTAGATTGAGAAAGAAAGTCAGAAAAGTTATAAGGCCTAAGTGTGGTTATTACGCAGAGATTGAAGTGAACACTGAAACACAACTGTTCACAATCTGTGAAAGGCTACTCCTTTGTCTACTTCTATAGTGTTTGCAACCAATGTATTGGATACGGATGGAAGCGCGTCACACTAATAGATTATATTTTAAATGGAATGGAGCAGAACCAATTGGAGATAAATGAAAAGGATGAGCCACTGAGACACGCTCAGCAGAGTACAAGCAGCAGTGCTTGAACAAGTAACTGGAGCGTGATGTGCACTCAAAAAATAAAAAACACAGACTGAAGTGAACACTGAAACACAAATGTTCACAATCTGTGAAAGGCTACTCCTTTGTCTACTTCTATAGTGTTTGCAACCCATGTATTGGATACGGATGGAAGCGCGTCACACTAATAGATTATATTTTAAATGGAATGGAGCAGAACCAATTGGAGATAAATGAAAAGGATGAGCCACTGAGACACGCTCAGCAGAGTACAAGCAGCAGTGCTTGAACAAGTAACTGGAGCGTGATGTGCACTCAAAAAATAAAAAACACAGACTGAAGTGAACACTGAAACACAACTGTTCACAATCTGTGAAAGGCTACTCCTTTGTCTACTTCTATAGTGTTTGCAACCAATGTATTGGATACGGATGGAAGCGTGTCACACTAATAGATTATATTTTAAATGGAATGGAGCAGAACCAATTGGAGATAAATGAAAAGGATGAGCCACTGAGACACGCTCAGCAGAGTACAAGCAGCAGTGCTTGAACAAGTAACTGGAGCGTGATGTGCACTCAAAAAATAAAAAACACAGACTGAAGTGAACACTGAAACACAACTGTTCACAATCTGTGAAAGGCTACTCCTTTGTCTACTTCTATAGTGTTTGCAACCAATGTATTGGATACGGATGGAAGCGCGTCACACTAATAGTTAAATTGCATGGAGCTGCAAGAATTACACTGAAGGAAAAAAAAAAGAGTCTGTGAGTGACATGTGCAGATGCCTACAGACAGCGTTGCATGCAGAGCAAACTGCAGCGTCACCTGCACTCACACACACCTTGCAGAGCTGTTAAAACAACACTGCAGGCAAAAGGAAGCTTTACACAGCGGTTGGTGCTAGCCTGCCTACAGCACAGTACACTAAATCGCAATCTCTAACTGTCCCTCAGAGTCAGCACAGCAGCGTTCTATACCTTACTGAATTCACAGCACAGTGACGCTAAAATGGCGGCGGCGCCTTTTATAGTACATTCTGACATCATTTCAGCATCCAATCACAGCCATGCCATTAGTTAACATGACCGCAGCAGTACAGGATGTGCCCACACTTCTTAGGATTCCTCATTGGCTGACTAAAATCACATTGCCTCGCAAAGAATTATGGGAACTTCCGATTCCGGTATCGGATAAGACGAAAATATCGAAACGAAGTATCGAAAGGCCGATAGAGCTAATATCGGCCGATACCCGATATTTGCAGTATCGTATCGCTCAACACTACTTAGAACAGATCTACTGTTAGTACAGTCATGGCCAAAAGTTTTGAGAATGACACAAATATTAATTTTTACAAAGTTTACTGCTTCACTTTTTCTAATGGCAATTTGCATGTACTCCAGAATGTTATAAAGAGTGATCAGCTTAACAGCAATTACTTTCTAAGTCAATATTTGGCTAGAAAATGAACTTTATCCCCCAAAACACATTTCAACATCATTGCAGCCCTGCCTTAAAAGGACCAGCTAACCTCTTTTCAGTGATTGCTCCATTAACACAGGTGTGGGTGTTGATGAGGACATAGCTGGAGATCAATCTGTCATGTTTAAGTAAGAATGACACCACTGGACACTTTAAAAGGAGGCTGGTGCTTGGCATCATTATTTCTCTTCTGTTAACCATGGTTATCTCTAAAGAAACATGTGCAGTCATCATTGCAATGCACAAAAATGGCCTAACAGGGAAGAGTATCGCAGCTAGAAAGATTGCACCTCAGTCAACAATCTATCGCATCATCAAGAACTTCAAGGAGAGAGGTTCCATTGTTGCCAAAAAGGCTTCAGGGCGCCCAAGAAAGACCAGCAAGAGCCAGGACCGTCTCTTAAAAGTGTTTCAGCTGTGGGATTGGGCTACCAGCAGTGCAGAGCTTGCTCAGGAATGGCAGCAGGCACGTGTGAGTGCATCTGCATGCACTGTGAGGCGGAGACTCTTGGAGCAAGGCCTGGTCTCAAGGAGGGCAGCAAAGAAGCCACTTCTCTCCAGAAAAAACAACATGGACAGACTGATATTCTGCAAACGGTACAGGCAGTGGACTGCTGAGGACCAGGGTAAAGTTATTTTCTCTGATGAATCCCCTTTTCGATTGTTTGGGACATCAGGAAAACGCCTCATTCGGAGAAGACAAGGTGAGCGCTACCACCAGTCTTGTCTCATGCCAACTGTTAAGCATCCTGAAACCATTCATGTGTGGGGTTGCTTCTCAGCCAAGGGAATCGGCTCTCTCACAGTCTTGCCTAAAAACACAGCCATGAATAAAGAATGGTACCAGAATGTCCTCCAAGAGCAACTTCTCCCAACCCTCCAAGAACAGTTTGGCGATCAACAATGCCTTTTTCAGCATGATGGAGCACCTTGCCATAAAGCAAAGGTGATAACTAAATGGCTCAGGGAACAAAACATAGAGATTTTGGGTCCATGGCCTGAAAAACTCCCCAGATCTTAATCCCATTGAGAACTTGTGGTCAATCATCAAGAGACGGGTGGACAAACAAAAACCTAAAAATTCTGACAAAATGAAAGCATTGATTGTGCAAGAATGGACTGCTATCAGTCAGGATTTGGTCCAGAAGTTGATTGAGTGCATGCCAGGGAGAATTGCAGAGGTCCTGAAGAAGAAGGGTCAACACTGCAAATATTGACTTGCTGCATTAACTCATTCTAACTGTCATATAAGCTTTTGTTACTCATATGTTTGCAATTATATTTCTGTCTGTGATAAAAACATCTGTCAAACACACATAAAAACCAGAGGGCAGCAGATCATGTGAAAATATAATATTTGTGTCATTCTCAAAACTTTTGGCCATTACTGTAGAATTGTGAGATGAAGTAACTCTTCTGTCTAAAGGGTATGCCACACTAAACAATATCGCTAACGGGATCGCTAAAAAACGTCACTATTTAGCGATCCGTTAGCGATATTGTTCAGTGCGGCAGCTTCCAGCGACGAGCTTCCTGCTGTGATCTCGCTCGTCGCTGGAATCGCTCGGACCCTATTTCATCGCTGGAGCTCCCGCTGGGTAAGTATCTTATCGCTGTGTGGCACCTTTTCTTAGCGATTTAGCGGTACTTTTGTACCGCTAAAGTCGTTAAGAAGATCGCTAACGGCGATAGCGTCGTTAACTATATCGCTAAATGCGGCAGCATTTAGCGATATAGAAACAATCCCGCTAGCGATCTCATTAGTATGCAACGCTAACGAGATCGCTAGCGGGATTGCTTAGTGTGGCAGTACCTTAAGTGCTGAATAGGAAGAAAGATGTCATCAATCATGACATGTTATCAATGAATTTTGCTTTAAAATGCCTCCTCTTTACGCATCTGACTCTCTAAGCAGGCTTTCCAATATATCACACCTTCTTGTTCTTTGGCTTAGTTGGTCAAAGCGACTGTTTAGTAATCAGGAAGTCTTGATCTCAAATGTCAGCAGTGCTTTACTTTCTTAATCTCTATTTGAGGCTATTTAGCCCAAAAAACAGACTTTCACTCTTTTATGACATCAAACATGTCTTTCCCACAGCCATAATAGAGGGCAATTGAGAGAAAAAAATCTTTGCTGTCGAAATGCTCAAAAAGAATTAGATGATATAATTTTCTTTAGAGGATTTAGGATGGCATAAAGCATTACAAATTAAAACCAGTGGAAATACACATGTGACTCTGAAATTTTCATACCAGCTTTCTTAAACAGCAGAATAATAAACATTATTGTCCGAAGGTTTTGGTGCTGTGGCTTAGTTGGTTAAAGCGCCTGTCTTGTAAACAGGAGATCCTGAGTTCAACTCTCAGCAATACCTTGTTTTCATCTTCTCAAAAAGAAGCTTCCTATCTTCAAAACAGGAATTTTACATGAGCGCAAACTCATATTTGCCTTTGAACAGATCTACTGATAGTAGAATTGTGAGATGAAGTAATTTTTCTGTCTAAGTGCTGAATAGGAAGAAAGATATCATCAATCATGACAATGTTATCAATGAATTTTACTTTCAAATGCCTCCTCTTTACACATCTGACTCTCTAAGCAGGCTTTCCAATATATCACACCTTCTTGTTCTTTGGCTTAGTTGGTCAAAGCGACTGTTTAGTAAACAGGAAGTCTTGATCTCAAATGTCAGCAGTGCTTTACTTCCTTAATCTCTATTTGAGGCTATTTAGCCCAAAAAACAGACTTTCACTCTTTTATGACATCAAACATGTCTTTCCCACAGCCATAATAGAGGGCAATTGAGAGAGAAAAAAATCTTTGCTGTCGAAATGCTCAAAAAGAATTAGATGATATAATTTTCATTAGAGGATTTAGGATGGCATAAAGCATTACAAATTAAAACCAGTGGAAATACACATGTGATTCTGAAATTTTCATACCAGCTTTCTTAAACAGCAGAATAATAAACATTATTGCTGGAAGCTTTTGATGTTGTAGTTTAGTTGGTTAAAGCGCCTTTTTCGTAAACAGGCGATCCTGAGTTTGACGTTCAGCAGTACCTTGTTTTCATCTTCTCAAAAAGAAGCTTCCTATTTTAAAAACTGGAGATTTACATGAGCGCAAACTCAAATTTGCCTTTGAACACATCTACTGATAGTAGAATTGTGAGATGAAGTAAAGGTACTGCCACACTAAGCTATCCCGCTAGCGATCTCGTTAGCGTTGCATACTAATGAGATCGCTAGCGGGATTGTTTCTATATCGCTAAATGCTGCCACATTTAGCGATATAGTTAACGACGCTATCGCCGTTAGCGATCTTCTTAACGACTTTAGCGGTACAAAAGTACCGCTAAATCGCTAAGAAAAGGTGCCACACAGCGATAAGATACTTACCCAGCGGGAGCGCCAGCGATGAAATAGGGTCCGGAACGATTCCAGCGACGAGCGAGATCACAGCAGGAAGCTCGTCGCTGGAAGCTGCCGCACTGAACAACATCGCTAACAGGATCGCTAAATAGTGACGTTTTTTAGCGATCCCGTTAGCGATATTGTTTAGTGTGGCATACCCTTTACTCTTCTGTCTAAGTGCTGAATAGGAAGAAAGATGCCATCAATCATGACAATGTTATCAATGAATTTTATTTTAAAATGCCTCCTCTTTACGCATCTGACTCTCTAAGCAGGCTTTCCAATATGTCACACCTTCTTGTTCTTTGGCTTAGTTGGTCAAAGCGCCTGTTTAGCAAACAGGAAGTCTTGATCTCAAATGTCAGCAGTGCTTTACTTTCTTAATCTCTATTTGAGGCTATTTAGCCCAAAAAAGGGACTTTCACTCTTTTATGACATCAAACATGTCTTTCCCACAGCCATAACAGAGGGCAATTGAGAGAAAAAAATATTTGCTGTCGAAATGCTCAAAAATAATTAGATGATATAATTTTCTTTAGAGGATTTAGGATGGCATAAAGCATTACAAATTAAAACCAGTGGAAATACACATGTGACTCTGTAATTTTCATACCAGCTTTCTTAAACAGCAGAATAATAAACATTGTTGCTGGAAGCTTTTGGTGCTCTGGCTTAGTTGGTTAAAGCGCCTGTATTGTAAACAGGAGATCCTGACTTCAACTCTCAGCAGTACCTTGTTTTCATCTTCTTAAAAAGAAGCTTAATATCTTAAAAACTGGAATTTTACATGAGCGCAAACTCAAATTTGCCTTTGAACAGATCTACTGATGCTCAAAAAGAATTAGATGATATAATTTTCTTTCGAGGATTTAGGATGGCATAAAACACATGTGACTCTAAAATTTTCATACCAGCTTTCTTAAACAGCAGAATAATAAACATTGTTGCTGGAAGCTTTTGGTGCTGTGGCTTAAGCCCCCTTCTCACATAGCGATATCGCTAGCGAGATAGGTGCTGAGTCACTAGTTTTGTGATGCAGCAGCGAGCTCACCAGCGATATCGCTGTGTGTGACATTCAGCGACGATCAGCCCCCCTGCCGGGTATCGCTGATCGTCGCTGAAATGTCAGTACATTTTTTTGATCGCTGGTCTCCCGCTGATAGGCACGCATCGCTGCGTGTGACAGGCGGGAGACCAGCGATCCACTGGTAACCAAGGTACACAGCGGGTTTCCAGGTGAGGGGCTGTGCCTAGAAACCCGCTGTGTACCTTGGATACCAGCTCCCTTATGCAGGGAGCTGGTAACCAAGGTACACAGCGGGTTTCCAGGCACCTTGCAGCGCCTGGAAACCCGCTGTGTATCTTGGTTACCAGCTCCCTGCATCAGGGCGCTGGTATCCAAGGTACACTGCGGATAACTAAGCAATGTTACCCGCAGTGTCGCTTGTACTGATCGCTGCCTGAGCTGCCTGTTTGGCAGCTCAGCAGCGATAATGTAGCGATACACCAGCGATCCTGTTCGTTGTCGGGATCGCTGGTGTATCGCTATGTGAGACCCAGCCTTTAGTTGGTTAAAGAGCCTGTTTTGTAAACAGGAGATCCTGAGTTCAACTCTCAGCAGTACCTTGTTTTCTGTTATGTTTCGGTAGCTGAGGAGTGCAGGCAAAAAAGGCAATACACCAGAGCAGTTGGAATCTATGAGATTGCAGTACCCTGACTAACCACAACAACTAGAGGCAGCCGTGGAGCGTTCCTACGTTGGTCCTAGACGCCTCGTCACAGCCTGAGAAACTAACTACACCTAAAGATAGAAATAGGAAAGCTATCTGCCCCGGAGCAGAACCCCAAAGATAATAGAAAGCCCCCAAACATGTAATGGCGGTTAGACAAGAAGAAATACAGACACAGACAGAAAATAGTATGAGCAAACGTTGGGGCCCAAACTAACTAAATAGAAAAGGATGGGAAGGGTACTTACTGCAATCCCAGAAAACCCTGAAAAGCACCAACTCTACTAATTTCAAAAACACCTGAGATCACACGACCTCTACCACCTAAATTAGTTCTCTGGTGTAACAAAATCAAAACAGCAGCCACTTAAAAAACTGGAAAAAGCAAAGGTACAAACATCAGTGGCTGAACTAAACTGAGAGGGCAAAAGCCCCGGAGGGGACCCTGAAGGCCCCACAGAAGTGCAGGACAAAATGCAAAAATCAAGCACAAAAACAAAAAGAAGAAAATGTCTTATCTGTAAGCAGGAGATGCAGACACGACACAGCAGGCTACAAAGGAAACAGGAATCAAGGATTCAGACCAGAACAATTGATCACCGGCGACCCTGATGGGAAGGTGACTCCCTTATATAAGACCAGTCAGTAACACCTGATTCCCAATCCTCACAATCTTCACAATCTTCACTGGACAGACCAGCACCGCTTGTAACCACCAGAGGGAGCCTCTGCTCAGAACTCATCCTGTTGTGAATGGGTTTGAGATGAGTTCTGAGCAGAGGCTCCCTCTGGTAGTTACTAGCGGTGCTAGTGAAGATTGTGAGGACTGGGAATCAGGTGTTACTGACTGGTCTTATATAAGGGAGTCATTTTCCCATCAGGGTTGCCGGTGATCAATTGTTCTGGTCTGGATCCTTCATTCCAGTTTCCCTTGTAGCCTGCTGTGTCGTGTCTGCATCTCCTGCTAACAGATAAGACTTTTTCTTCTTTTGTGTTTGTGCTATATTTTTGCATTTTGTCCTGCACTTCTTTGGGGGCCTTCAGGGTCCCCTCCGGGGGCTTCTGCCCTCTCAGTTTAGTTCAGACACTGAGTTTTGTTCTTTTGCTTTTTCCAGTTTTTTCAGTGGCTGCTGTTTTGATTTTGTTACACCAGAGAACTAATTTAGGTGGTAGAGGTCGTGTGATCTCAGGTGATTTTGAAATTAGTAGAGTTGGTGCTTTTCAGGGTTTTCTGGGATTGCAGTAAGTACCCTTCCTATCCTTTTCTATTTAGATAGTTTGGGCCCCAGCGATTGCTCATGCTATTTTCTTTCTGTGTCAGTATTTCCTCTTGTCTAACCGCCATTACATGTTTGGGGGCTTTCTATTATCTTTGGGGTTCTGCTCGGGGCAGATAGCTTTCCTATTTCTATCTTTAGGTGTAGTTAGTTTCTCAGGCTGTGACGAGGCGTCTAGGACCAACGTAGGAACGCTCCACGGCTGCCTCTAGTTGTGGTGGTTAGTCAGGGTACTGCAATCTCATAGATTCCAACTGCTCTGGTGTATTGCCTTTTTTACCTGCACTCCTCAGCTACCGAAACAAAACAGTATCACCGGCCTAAAAATTGAAAATTGTATGGTACTCACAGAAGGGAAAAAATATTGTGAAAGAAAAAAGGTTGTCAGAGTTGTCAGAGATATTTTTCTGTTTCTTGCATTTTTTTTTTTCCCTCTGTATCTCTGGGTGCTGGGGAGGATCTTTTCTCCCAATGGAGTTTGCACAGTTGTCTGGCCGTGTGGATCAGCTTGCCACTGAGGTTCAGAGTATTGCTGCATATCTTGCTAGGTTGCCTGTTGTGGAACCTAGGATCCCCATGCCAGATTTGGTTTTAGGGGATCGAGCTAAGTTTCAGAATTTCAAAAATAATTGTAAATTGCTTTTTTCCTTAAAATCTAAGTCCTCAGGAAACGCAGCGCAGCAGGTTCAAATTATCATCTCTCTCCTGCGCGGCGATCCTCAGGATTTGGGCTTTTTCCCTGATACCTGGGGATCCTGTTTTGAGTTATGTTGATGCGTTTTTTCAGGCTTTGGGGTTATTGTACGATGAGCCTAATGTCACTGATCAAGCTGAAAAAGCCTTGTTGGCATTAAATCAGGGGCTTGATGACGCTGAGTTATACTGTCAGAGATTCCGTAGGTGGGCAGTCCTGACCAAATGGAATGACGACGCTTTGGCGGCCCTTTTCCGGAAGGGTCTGTCAGATAATGTAAAGGATGTTATGGTGGGATTCCCTGTCCCCTCTGGTCTCAATGATTCTGTGTCATTAGCGATTCAAATTGACAAACGTTTGCGTGGAATGGTGTTGCCTTGTGAACCAGCTTCTGAACCCATGCAGTGTGATAGAGTGGTGTCTGGGGCACAGCGTCATGAGTTTCGAAAGCGCAATGGGTTATGTTTCTACTGTGGTGATGCCTCTCATGCTATTTCAGTCTGCCCTAAGCGGGGAAGACGTTTTGCACGCTCAGTTGTCTTGGGTAGTGTTCAGACTAAGTTTTTATTAACTGTCACTCTGATATGCTCTCTGTCCTCATTTTCTGCTCAGGCTTTCGTTGATTCTGGAGCAGCTATTAACCTGATGGATTATGATTTTGCTAAACGTTGTGGGTTTCCCTTGATACCCCTACAGAAGTCTATTCCCCTACTGGGGATCGATTCTACCCCTTTGGCTGAGAATAAACCCCAGTTTTCTACTCAGGTGATAATGAGGGTTGAACCTGATCACCAGGAGTGCTGAAAATTTTTGGTTCTATATAATCTGCATGACATTATCGTGCTGGGTTTCCCTTGGTTACAGTCTCATAATCCTGTTTTGGATTGGAAATCTGTGTCTGTAACCAGTTGGGGCTGCCAATGTGTTAATACCAACACTCCTGTTTTTTCTGCCTCCCCCCAGGCTCAGGATGTTCCTGACTTTTTGTTTGATTTTTCTGATGTGTTTAGCGAAAGTAAATCTGCATCCTTGCCTCCCCATAGGAGCTATGACTGCGCTATTGAATTAGTGCCGGGTAGTAAATTCCCTAAAGGTCGCCTTTTTAACTTGTCTGTACCTGAACATGACGCTATGCGGTCTTATATCAAGGAATCATTGGAGAAGGGTCATATCAGACCATCCTCTTCACCCTTAGGTGCCGGTTTTTTCTTTGTGGCCAAAAAAGATGGTTCATTAAGGCCGTGTATTGATTATCGTCTCTTGAACAATATTACTGTGAAATATCAATACCCGTTACCCTTGATTTCTGACCTGTTTTCCAGGGTGAAAAACGCTACTTGGTTTACCAAGCTTGACCTCAGGGGGGCGTATAACCTTATTCGCATTAAGCACGGGGATGAATGGAAGACGGCATTCAATACACCTGAAGGGCATTTTGAGTACCTAGTGATGCCCTTTGGGCTCACTAATGCTCCTTCCGTCTTCCAGTCCTTCATGAATGACATTTTCAGGGATTTTGTGGACAAATTTCTGATTGTTTATTTGGATGATATCTTGATTTTTTTCTAATGACTGGGACTCTCATGTGAAACATGTTCGAACTGTATTCCAGATTTTGAGAGAGAATGCTCTGTATGTGAAGGGATCAAAGTGTCTTTTTGGCGTACAGAGGATCTCATTTCTGGGATTCATTTTGTCCCCATCTGTTATTGAAATGGACCCGGTCAAGGTTCAGGCCATCTGTGATTGGGTCCAACCTACTTCATTAAAGGCTCTTCAGAGATTTTTGGGTTTTGCCAATTTTTATCGTAAATTTATTGGTAATTTCTCGGTTATTGTTAAACCATTAACTGATTTGACCAGAAAGGGTTCTGATGTGGTGAATTGGGCCTCCTGAGGCAGTCTCTGCATTTCAGGAACTTAAGCAGAGATTCACTTCTGCTCCTGTTCTACGGCAGCCTGATGTTTCTCTGCCATTTCAGGTGGAGGTTGATGCCTCTGAAATTGGGGCAGGTGCCGTTTTGTCCCAAAAAGATCCAGAGACCTCTAAAAGTAACCCTTGTGCCTTTTTCTCTCGAAAATTTTCTCCTACTGAACGTAATTATGACGTGGGTAATCGGGAGTTATTGGCCATGAAGTGGGCTTTTGAAGAGTGGAGACATTGGCTGGAGGGAGCCAAACATCAGGTGGTGGTCCTTACGGACCATAAGAATCTGGTCTATCTGGAATCTGCCAAGCGACTCAATCCTAGACAGGCCAGGTGGGCCTTGTTTTTCACACGTTTTAATTTTGTGGTTTCCTTTCTTCCTGGCACTAAGAATGTTAAGGCGGATGCCCTCTCGAGGAGTTTCCTTGCGGACTCTCCTGAGTTATCTGATCCTTCTGTTATTTTGAAAGAGGGTGTAGTTCTTTCCGCCATCTCGCCCAATTTGAGACTTGCTCTGGAGGGGTGTCAGGAGGATAGGCCCGAGCGCTGCCCTGTTGGAAAATTGTTTGTCCCGGACCAATGGAAAAAGAGTGTGATGTCTGAGATTCATTGTTCCGTATTGGCTGGGCATCCCGGAATTTTTGGTACCAGAGACTTGGTTAGTCGGTCCTTTTGGTGGCCTACCTTGTCTCGTGATGTCAGGGAGTTTGTGCAGTCCTGCGGGACTTGCTCTCGCTCCAAGCCTTGCTCTCGCTCTAGTGGTTTGTTGATGCCATTGCCTGTGCCCAAGAGACCATGGACCCATATCTCTATGGATTTCATTTCCGATCTTCCTGTTTCTCAGAGAATGACCACCATCTGGGTAATTTGTGATAGGTTTTCCAAAATGATACATCTTGTGCCATTACCTAAGTTGCCTTCCTCCTCTGAATTGGTGCCGTTGTTCCTTCAGCACGTGGTTCGTTTACACGGCATTCCTGAGAACATTGTGTCTGACAGAGGAGTCCAGTTTGTTTCCAGATTTTGGAGGACTTTTTGTTCTAAACTGGGTGTTCAATTGTCTTTCTCCTCGGCATTTCATCCTCAGACCAATGGTCAAACTGAGAGAACAAACCAGACATTGGAGACTTATCTAAGATGCTTTGTGTCTGCTGATCAGGATGACTGGGTCTCTTTTTTGCCTTTGGCTGAGTTTGCTCTTAATAATAGGGCTAGCTCTGCCACTTTGATGTCTCCGTTTTTCTGTAATTCTGGGTTTCACCCTCGATTTTCTTCAGGACAGACGGAGGCTTCTGTCTGTCCAGGTGTTGACTCTGTTGTGGAGCGTATGCAACAGATTTGGGACCAGGTAGTGGAGAGGTTGTCCCTCTCTCAGGAGAAGGCCCAGCGGATTGCTAACCGGCATAGGACTGATGGTCCTCGGTTTAAAGTGGGGGACTTGGTCTGGTTGTCCTCAAAGAATATTCCTATGAGAGTAGCATCTCCTAAATTTAAGCCTAGGTTCATTGGACCTTATAAGATCATGGAGATTATTAATCCTGTTTCTTTTCGTTTGCTTCTTCCAGGGACATTTAAGATCCATAACGTGTTCCACAAGTCCTTGTTGAAGAGGTTTGTTGAGCCAGTGGTTCCTGCTGCTGTGCCTCCTGACCCTGTTTTGGTTGAGGGCAATCTGGAGTATGTGGTTGAGAAAATATTGGATTCTCGTTTTTCTAGACGGAAACTCCAGTATTTGGTTAAATGGAGAGGTTATGGTCAGGAAGCCAATTCTTGGGTGTTTGCTTCGGACATCCATGCTAGGAGACTTATCCGTGCGTATCATAGAACTCATCCTGACCGACCTGGTTGCTCAAATGAGGGTTCGGTGACCCTCCTCAAGGGGGGGGTACTGTTGTGAATGGGTTTGAGATGAGTTCAGAGCAGAGGCTCCCTCTGGTGGTTACTAGCGGTGCTAGTGAAGATTGTGAGGACGGGAATCAGGTGTTACTGAGTGGTCTTATATAAGGGAGTCATTTTCCCATCAGGGTTGCCGGTGATCAATTGTTCTGGTCTGGATCCTTCATTCCAGTTTCCCTTGTAGCCTGCTGTGTCGTGTCTGCATCTCCTGCTAACAGATAAGACTTTTTCTTCTTTTGTGTTTGTGCTATATTTTTGCATTTTGTCCTGCACTTCTGTGGGGGCCTGCCTGGTCCCCTCCGGGGGCTTCTGCCCTCTCAGTTTAGTTCAGCCACTGATGTTTGTACTTTTGCTTTTTCCAGTTTTTTCAGTGGCTGCTGTTTTGATTTTGTTACACCAGAGAACTAATTTAAGTGGTAGAGGTCGTGTGATCTCAGGTGATTTTGAAATTAGTAGAGTTGGTGCTTTTCAGGGTTTTCTGGGATTGCAGTAAGTACCCTTCCTATCATTTTCTATTTAGATAGTTTGGGCCCCAGCGTTTGCTCATGCTATTTTCTTTCTGTGTCAGTATTTCCTCTTGTCTAACCGCCATTACATGTTTGGGGGCTTTCTATTATCTTTGGGGTTCTGCTCCGGGGCAGATAGCTTTCCTATTTCTATCTTTAGGTGTAGTTAGTTTCTCAGGCTGTGACGAGGCGTCTAGGACCAACGTAGGAACGCTCCACGGCTGCCTCTAGTTGTGGTGGTTAGTCAGGGTACTGCAATCTCATAGATTCCAACTGCTCTGGTGTATTGCCTTTTTTACCTGCACTCCTCAGCTACCGAAACATAACATCATCCCAAGCCCACTCACAACAGTACCCCCCTTGAGGAGGTGTCACCGAACCCTCATTTGAGCAACCAGGTCGGTCAGGATGAGTTCTATTGTACGCACGGATGAGTCTCCTAGCATGGATGTCCGAAGCAAACACCCAAGAACTGTCTTCCTGACCATAACCTCTCCACTTAACCAAATACTCGAGTTTCCGTCTAGAAAAACGAGAATCTAATATTTTCTCAACCACATACTCCAGATTGCCCTCAACCAAAACAGGGTCAGGAGGCACAGCAGCAGGAACCACTGGCTCAACAAACCTCTTCAACAAGGACTTGTGGAACACGTGATGGATCTTAAATGTCCCTGAAGAAGCAAACGAAAAGAAACAGGATTAAGAATCTCTATGATCTTATAAGGTCCAATGAACCTAGGCTTAAATTTAGGAGATGCTACTCTCATAGGAATATTTTTTGAGGACAACCAGACCAAGTCACCCACTTTAAACCGAGGACCATCAGTCCTATGCCGGTTAGCAAACCGCTGGGCCCTCTCCTGAGAGAGGGACAACCTCTCCACTACCTGGTCCCAAATCTGTTGCATACGCTCCACAACAGAGTCAACACCTGGACAGACAGAAGCCTCCGTCTGTCCTGAAGAAAATCGAGGGTGAAACCCAGAATTACAGAAAAACGGAGACATCAAATTGGCAGAGCTAGCCCTATTATTAAGAGCAAACTCAGCCAAAGGCAAAAAAGAGACCCAGTCATCCTGATCAGCAGACACAAAGCATCTTAGATAAGTCTCCAATGTCTGGTTTGTTCTCTCAGTTTTACCATTGGTCTGAGGATGAAATGCCGAGGAGAAAGACAACTGAACACCCAGTTTAGAACAAAAAGTCCTCCAAAATCTGGAAACAAACTGGACTCCTCTGTCAGACACTATGTTCTCAGGAATGCCGTGTAAACGAACCACGTGCTGAAGGAACAACGGCACCAATTCAGAGGAGGAAGGCAACTTAGGTAATGGCACAAGTTGTATCATCTTAGAAAACCTATCACAAATCACCCAGATGGCGGTCATTCTCTGAGAAACAGGAAGGTCGGAAATGAAATCCATAGAGATATGGGTCCATGGTCCCTTGGGCACAGGCAATGGCATCAACAAACCACTAGAGCGAGAGCAAGGCTTGGAGCGAGAACAAGTCCCGCAGGACTGCACAAATTCCCTGACATCACGAGACAAGGTAGGCCACCAAAAGGACCGACTAACCAAGTCTCTGGTACCAAAAATTCCGGGATGCCCAGCCAACGCGGAACAATGAATCTCAGACATCACACTCTTTTTCCACTGGTCCGGGACAAACAATTTTCCAACAGGGTGTAATGTAAGGAGTACAGTTCATATAGTGTCTTGTGCTTGGGTGCGATGAAAACACAGGAGTCACAGGTTTGATATAGAAGGTCTTGTATTACTTCATACAAGTGGCAATAATAGTCACACAGTTTGCAGATACAAAAGCAGGAGACACAGCAGGCCAGAGTAACTTAAGCTCAGCAATCACTCTCACAACAGGTTTAGGATCTCTTCTCTGTTACCATAAGTCCATGCAAACGTGGATTTATCAAATAGCAAGGTTCCAAAGTCCACGAGTGTTCCAAAGTTCCACAATAGGAAATAACTGGAGTACAAGGTCCAAGGCTTCCAGGAGTCAGGTCACAGGTTCACTGCAGGCTTGATTCTGAAGCACTGATTGCTCAGCTGTGGCTGCTTAAGAAGCAAGAGGGAGAGAATCAGGGCGGGAACATGCAAGCTGGAAACTCCATATTGACTGAGGGCAAGACAGCTGCAGCAAGACAGAAAGTAAAATGGCTGACGGAAAAACTGAGTTTCAGGAACATGTACACAGAACCTTACATTACTCCCCCCTTGGGGACAACCTCCGGATGACCTCAGACCAGGCTTGTGTGGGTACCTCTGATGAAACTGATGGAGCAAGCGAGGATCATTAACGTTATTGACTGGTTCCCATGAATTGTCCTCCACTGGGTAGCCCTGCCATTTAATCAAATATTGTAACTGATTTCTATACAACCTGGAATCTAGAATCCTTTCCACCACAAATTCTTCCTGACCATCGACTAGCACTGGGTCAGGGCAAGGAGAAGAACGTCCAGGAAACGTATTGGGTGTCGCAGCCTTTAGTAGAGATACATGAAAGACAGGGTGGATTCTCATAGTTCTGGGCAGTTGAAGACGACAAGCGACAGCACTTATAATTTTACTGATTTTATAAGGTCCAATGTATTATGTCCCAACTTAGATGATGGAATTCTTAAGTTAAGATTTCTGGTTGACAGCCAGACCAGGTCTCCTACCTTGAAAGCTGGTGCAGGTTTACAAAATGTATCTGCGGCTTTCTTGTACCTTTCCTGAGCCAATTCCAGATTTCCCTTTAGAAGATCCATATTCTTTTGTAAAGACGTGATTCTTTCAGCCACTGCTGGCAAAGGCGTTTCTATGGGAAATCGAGGAAGAATATTAGGATGATAACCTAAATTGGAGTAAAAAGGAGACTGCTTAGTGGAGGCGCTCTGAGAGTTGTTATAAGAGAACTCAGCCAGTGGAAGTAGATCCACCCAATCATCCTGTAGGTGGCAGATAAAGCAGCGAAGATACTGCTCCAGGGTCTGATTGGTTCGTTCCGTCTGTCCATTAGTCTGAGGATGAAAAGCAGAAGAAAGGTTCACTTTAATGTCCAATGCTGCACAGAAATTTTGCCAAAACCTTGAAGTGAATTGCACCCCTCGATCCGAAATAACCTCATCTGGTACTCCATGTAAACGAAACACATTTTTAATCATCAAATCTGATGTCTGTCTTGCAGTGGGTAAGCCGACACAAGGGATAAAATGAGCTGCTTTTGTTAAACGATCAACCACCACTAGAATGGTGTTCTGCCCTTGAGAGGTTGGTAACTCCACAATGAAGTCCATAGAAATGGATCCCCACGGGCGGGACGGGGTGGGAAGAGGTTGCAACAGACCAGTTGGTGAGGAGCGAGGTGTTTTGCATCTTGCACAGACTTCACATGAAGTGACATAGTTTAAAACATCCTTCCTGCAAGTGGGCCACCAAAAGAAACGAGAAAGAAATTCCTGTGTCTTTAGAATTCCTCTATGCCCAGCTATCTTGGAATCGTGAATGAGTTGCAATACTCTTAATCTGACTGTTTCAGGAATATACAGACGTTGTCCCTGAATCCACACACCATTCTTAAAGACAAGACTTAAGTCCCTTGGGGGTTGTGCCAAAAAGGAATCCGCATGGTATGCTTCCTTGATGTCCTTAAGTAGGTCTTGATTATGAATCACTCCCAGGAATCTAGAGTCAGGAAGAATAGTCTTAGGAGGAGTAAGTGGACGTGTCTCTGCTGAATAAATCCTACAGAGTGCATCAGCCTTTCCATTGCGCGATCCTGGTCTATAAGAAATGATAAAATTAAATTGGTTTAAGAAAAGATTCCAGCGAGCCTGGCGAGGAGTCAGGCACTTAGCCGACCTGATAAATTCAAGGTTACGATGGTCTGTCAGGACGACTATTTGCTGTGCAGCTCCCTGAAGAAGGTGTCTCCATTCTTTGAAGGCGGCAATAATGGCCAACAACTCTCTATTGCCCACATCGTAGTTCCTCTCAGCCGAAGACAACTGCTGGGAAAAGAAGGCACAGGGATGCAAGACATTCTTCTCACCTGTTCTCTGAGAGAGTATAGCTCCAACGGCACAGTCTGAAGCATCCACCTCTATTATGAAGGCAAGTTCGGGGTTGGGATGTACTAAGATAGGTGCAGTGGTAAATTTATCTTTTAGACGGGAAAATGCTTCCTGGGCTTGGGGAGTCCAGGAGAACCTAGACTCTTTCCGGGTAAGTTGGGTGATAGGTGACACTACCTCAGAGAAATTCCTAATGAAACGTCTATAGAAGTTGGCAAACCCGATGAAGCGCTGCACCTCCTTCACATTTCTAGGACTTGGCCAATCCTTGATGGCTTGGGTCTTGCTTCCATCCATACTAATTCCTTGTGTAGACAGTACATACCCCAGAAATTGAATTTCGGTCCTATGGAATTCACACTTTTCAAGTTTGATGTAAAGATGATTTTGTCTTAGACGTTCCAAGACCATTCTCACATGTCCATGATGTTCCTCTGTGGAGTTAGAAAAAATTAGAATATCATCCAAATAAATCACCACGAATGTATCTAGGAGATCCCTGAAGATGTCATTCACCAAGTATTGGAAAGTGGCTGGGGCGGTACTCAGACCAAAAGGCATAACTAGATACTCAAAGTGTCCATAGCGTGACCTGAATGCAGTCTTCCATTCATCCCCAGGTCTAATACGGACTAAGTTATAGGCCCCACGGAGATCTAGTTTAGAGAAAATTTTGGCATGTCGCACTCTCTCCAATAACTCAGGGATTAAAGGCAATGGATAACGGTTTCTAATAGTAACCTTATTGAGTTCCCTATAGTCTACGCAGGGTCTCAGAGATCCATCTTTCTTCTTTACAAAGAAGATGGGTGCACCTGCAGGAGATGAAGAGGGGCGTATGAAGCCCTTGGCTAGATTTTCGTCTATGTAATCCTTTAAAGCCTTTAGCTCGGGCCCCGCCAGGGGGTAGATCTTACCAAAAGGTATCTCTGCTCCAGGCAATAATTCAATTGGACAATCATATGGACGGTGAGGGGGAAGCTGGTCAGCGTTCTTCTTGTCACATAAATCCACATAGTCCTGGTATACAGCTGGTAGTTCAGGGACTGACATGGTTCCTTTAGGAACAGAGCAAGCTGAAACTTTTGGACTCATCTGTTTCTCTGGAGAAGTGTAATTCCTTGGTCTCCCAGTTAATGGTAGGATTCTGAGCCTGCAGCCATGGTAGCCCTAGAATAATGGGAAAGTGGGGAGAAGAGATAAGCATAAAGGACAGTTTCTCTTGATGATCTTTACCCATAAGAACCCTCAAAGGCTCTGTTTCCTGATCCACTGGTCCAGAGGTCAGCAGGGAGCCATCCACAGTTTCCATCTGTACTGGAGTAGCCTTCTTCACTGAACGTATCCCCTGTTTCAGAGCAAAGGAGACATCCATAAAATTTCCACTTGCCCCTGAGTCGATCATAGCAGAGCTAGACACCCAAGCTGAGTCAACCCAGAGTTTGATGGAAAGAAAGCAATGAGAATTGTTTTTCTTACAACTCAGCTGGGACACCGCTGAGGAAACTTGAAAAATTGCAGCGTTTACACAGTCAACGTCCTCAGAAGTAACGGAGTTTAAGTCCGAGAAATCAAGATCTGTTGCTGCAGATCTCTCTGGAGCCTGAGGCTCGGACCTAACAGATCCCCTCTCGCAACACTCACAGTGAATGAGTGCTGCAGTAGTCTTACGAGAACGGCTGGGGCAGTTTATAATGAAGTGCCCTGACTTACCACAATAGAAACATAGATTCTCCTTAAAACGATGTTCCTTGCGTGCATCACTAACCCGTCGTTGTAAAGAGTCTACCTGCATGGGTTCAGGTTCAGGTTCCCATGTGATCTTACTCAAAGGTTCCTTAGCTGGAGAGGAAGGTAGGAAAAGGTTAGTGCGATTGCTTTCGAACCATCTCTCTTGCCTGCGTTCAGTCAGACGAGTATCAATACGGATGCAGTAGTTAATAAAGTCGCCTAACGCAGTGGGTGGGTCGGCACGAGCAAGTTCATCCTTAATCAGTGGAGATAACCCTTTTCGAAAAATAGATTTTTTGGCGGAACTGTCCCAGGTGGTATCAAGGGCCCATCTCCTGAAATCCAAGGCATATTCAGCTACCGAGTGCTTACCTTGGCGCAAAGCTAACATGGCTGCTTCAGCTGTTGCACCTCGATTGGGGTCATCAAACACCTGCCCCATGGCTGAAATGAAAGCATCAAGATGATCCAAACATTCATCCTCAGTCTCAATCAGAGGGTTTGCCCACATCAAAGCCTTGTTGGTAAGCAACATAATTATAGTAAGTACTTTAGATCATTCAGTGGGAAATTGTGAAGCATGTGCAGAAAAAAAAAGATTGCATTGATTAATAAATCCCCTGAATTTCTCACGTTCACCGCCAAAACGAAAAGGGGGCAACTTAGGAATCCCAGAACTCGGGGCTACGGCAGGAGCCTGGACTCGCTCCTCTAGAACCTCAATCCTGGCTCGCAAATCCTGGGCAGTCTGTCCAAACACTTGCAAATTGTGATTAGTGAGGTCCTGTAGGTTTGTAAAACGGGTTTTTATAGTCTGCAATCTGCAAGGATGTTATCAGTCACTCCGCAAAGTTCCTTTATGCGGGCCTCCATTTTCCAGATCTTTTAAGACAGGAATACTGAAGGAGAGGAGAAGAAAAAAAAACAATAGTGTTTACCTGTGGTAACACTGCAGAGAGAAAAAAAAATTAAGGGAACTGCTCACCTGGAATGGTTGTGAGAAGTCACAACCACTATCATCACAGAAAGTTCAACCGGACATCTGATATCCACAGTTACAGCAGACACAAAAGAGGAAAAAAAAAAAAAAACAATAGTGTTTACCTGTGGTAACACTGCAGAAAAAAAAAAAAAAAACTTAAGGGAATTGCTCACCTGGAATGGTTGTGAGAATTCACAACCACTGTCATCACAGAAAGTACAACCGGACATCTGATATCCACAGTTATAGCAGACACAGCCTTTCCAGACCCAGCAGACACTAACGTTTGGCTTCAGAATCTTGTAATGTAAGGAGTAGGGTTGAGCATTCCGATACTGCAAATATCGGGTATCGGCCGATATTGGCTGTATCGGAATTCCGATTCCGAGTTCCGATATTTTCGTCTTATCGGATACCGGAATCGGGATTGTCACTGTCACTGTCAGTGTCCGTCGGTCGGGTCTGTCAGGAGTCAGCGGCACTTACCTGGCAGAAGATCTCCGGCGGTCACGTCCTGGACTGCTTCATGGCCGCAATCTTCTTTCCCCGGCGGTCACATGCAGTTTCTCGCGATAACTGCAGTGACTGCTGGGTAATCCCGGCCGTAAAGCAGTCAGTCCGATGACGTCACCGCCGGGGAAGCAGGTAATCAGCTGTGCTGCGTCGCGATGACAGGCTCTGCCTGTCATTGCGATGTAGCAGAGTTGGATCATCGTGGGACTGTCGTTATGGACTGCGTCGGACAGGTGGTATACTGTTGGTTTGTTTTTTTTCTTTTTTTAAAGGAGATCGATGGCGTCGCAGGAATGAGAGAGTAATAAAATTAATGAAAACTGTGTTGTCTCTTATTTCATTAAAATACTTTTTTCTTGCTTTGTCTTTTTTTTATACATTTAATAACTTTGGGATTAATAATGGATCGGTGTCTTATTGACACCTCTCCATTATTAACCGGGCTTATTGTCACCGTGCAATCAACGGTGACATTAACCCCTTATTGCCCCGCTTGCCACCGCTACAGGGCAAGTGGGAAGAGCCGGGTAAAGTGCCACAATTGGCACATCTTTTGATGCGCCAAATGTGGGGCTGCTGTAGCCTGGTATTATCAGGCTGTTGAGGGCCAAAATCCATGGGCCTTGACAGTCTTTTAATACCAGGCCGCAGCAGTCTGCATTTTACTTGGCTGGTTAACAAAAATAGGGGGGATCCCCACGCCGTTTTTTTTTCGAGGGGATCCCCTATTTTTGTTAACCAGCCAAGCTAAGCAGACTGCTGTGGCCTGGTATTATCAGGCTGGCAAGGTCCATGGATATTGGATCCTTACCAGCCTGAAAAACCAGGCCTCAGCGGTCTGCTTCATCTGGCTGGTTAACAAAAATAGGGGGACCCCACGCCAATTTTTTTCGAGGGGATCCCCTATTTTTGTTAATCAGCCAAGATATGCAGACTGCTGTGGCCTGGTATTATCAGGCTGGCAAGGTCCATGGATCTTGGCTCCTTAACAGCCTGAAAATCCAGGCCTCAGCGGTCTGCTTCATCTGGCTGGTTAACAAAAATAGGGGGGACTCCCACGCCATTTTTTTTTCGAATGGAACCCCTATTTTTGTTAATCAGTTCCCTCTGACGTCACTGATTGTGTCCCTGGCTGACCTGAAGTGAAAGTGGAAAGCAATCAATTAAGCTTTCCACTTAAGGGCCCGTCTCACATAGCGATATCGCTACCGAGATCGCTGCTGAGTCACTAGTTTTGTGACGCAGCAGCGAGCTCACCAGCGATATCGCTGTGTGTGACATTCAGCGACGATCAGCCCCCCTGCCGGGTATCGCTGATCGTCGCTGAAATGTCAGGACCTTTTTTTGATCGCTGGTTTCCCGCTGACAGGCACACATCGCTGCGTGTGACAGGCGGGAGACCAGCGATCCGCTGGTAACCAAGGTACACAGCGGGTTTCCAGGCGCAGGGCTGTGCCTAGAAACCCGCTGTGTACCTTGGATACCAGCGCCCTGATGCAGGGAGCTGGTATCCAAGGTACACAGCGGGTTTCCAAGCGCTGCGCGGTGCCTGGAAACCCGCTGTGTACCTTGGTTACCAGCGGATCGCTGGTCTCCCGCCTGTCACACACAGCGATGCGTGCCTGTCAGAGGGAAACCAGCGATCAAAAAAAGGTCCTGACATTTCTGCGACGATCAGCGATACCCGGCAGGGGGGCTGATCGTCGCTGAATGTCACACACAGCGATATCGCTGGTGAGCTCGCTGCTGCGTCACAAAACTAGTGACTCAGCAGCGATCTCGGTAGCGATATCGCTATGTGAGACGGGCCCTTAAGCGATGTTACCCGCAGTGTCGCTGTCCCAGATCGCTGCCTGAGCTGCCTGTTTGGCAGCTCAGCAGCGATCATGTAGCGATACACCAGCGATCCTGACAAGTGCATATCGTTGTCGGGATCGCTGGTGTATCGTTATGTGACACCCAGCCTTTACTCTCCTGTCAGGCAGGAGAGGAACTCATTCATTTGGGGTTTACTGTGAGGCTGCAGCATTAGCTGCGGTCCCTGCAGTAAACATTAACCCTTTCTGAAGGATTACACCGTGGGACCTGACTGTGCATGGGATAGGTAAGAATAATTTTGCTTTTTTATTTATTTTTATTACAGGAAATGGTTTTTGCAGTAAAATAAAAGATGGTCAAAAACATGTGTCTTTATTTCATTAAAATGATTTTAATTAAAGTGTGTGTGTTTTATTTTTATTTCATGCAATAGGATTAATAATTGATAGTTGTCTAATTGACAGCTCTCAATTATTAACCTGGCTTAAGGTCACCTTTCAATAGCAAGGTGGCTTTAACCCCATATTAACCCATTCGCCACCGCTACAGGGCAATGGGAATAGACGGGCAAAGTGCCAGAAAGGGCGAATCTAATTATAGATTTGTCTTTCCTGGGGTGTCTGGGGGCAGATGTTAGTAGCCGGCGGGGGCAAAAATAATGGTCCCTCTCTGGGCTATTATTATCTGCCCCCACTCACTGGCTTTGTCTGTCTGGTTGCGAAAATAGGGCGGGAGCCCACGCATTTTTTTTCAGCAATTTTACACCTCATATATATATATATACATGTCATTGAATTTGTGACACATATATATATATATATTTATATTTGTAGTTCATACACTTCTACATAGTATAATAGCCGTTAATTCAATTGCCGGCTTTTGTGAAAATGCAGAACCCGACATGAAATGACACTTGGTGTACATAGGGTTAACCATGTCTTTTCATGTCCTTTGCTATCTAATTTGCACAAACAATTAAATCAGTCTATGTGTGCAAAATTTCACACCTGTAGGGGTAATTAAAGGTGTAAATTCGTAGCAAAAAAGTCCGTTTTTTTTTACAACGAATTTACACCTTTAATTAACCCCTACAGGTGTGAAATTTTGCACACATAGTCTGATTTAATTGTTTGTGCAAATCAGATAGCAAACGACATGAAAAGACATGGTTAACCCTATGTACACCAAGTGTCATTTCATGTCGGGTGCTTCTGTCTTTTCACTGAAGCCGGCTTTACCCGGCAATTGAATCAGAGATATTTTACTATGTAGAAGTGTATAAACTATACATATATGTATATATATATGTCACAATGACATGTATATATATATATGTATTCTATGTGTGTATATTTAGTGTTTACAAGGAAAGAATGGGTTTTTTTTTAGTTGCGATATTTTGTTCCCATAGACTTACATGGGACTTCCGGTATCGGTATCGGGTATCGCCGATATTTTAGTGATATCGGCGATACCATTCCGATTCCGATACTTTAGGATATCGGAAAGTATCGCTCAACTCTAGTAAGGAGTACAGTTCATATAGTGTCTTGTGCTTGGGTGCGATGAAAACACAGGAGTCACAGGTTTGATATAGAAGGTCTTGTATTACTTCATACAAGTGGCAATAATAGTCACACAGTTTGCAGATACAAAAGCAGGAGACACAGCAGGCCAGAGTAACTTAAGCTCAGCAATCACTCTCACAACAGGTTCAGGATCTCTTCTCTGTTACCATAAGTCCATGCAAACGTGGATTTATCAAATAGCAAGGTTCCAAAGTCCACGAGTGTTCCAAAGTTCCACAATAGGAAATAACTGGAGTACAAGGTCCAAGGCTTCCAGGAGTCAGGTCACAGGTTCACTGCAGGCTTGATTCTGAAGCACTGATTGCTCAGCTGTGGCTGCTTAAGAAGCAAGAGGGAGAGAATCAGGGCGGGAACATGCAAGCTGGAAACTCCATATTGACTGAGGGCAAGACAGCTGCAGCAAGACAGAAAGTAAAATGGCTGACGGAAAAACTGAGTTTCAGGAACATGTACACAGAACCTTACACAGGGCAGCGCTCGGGCCTATCCTCCTGACACCCCTCCAGAGCAAGTCTCAAATTAGGTGAGATGGTGGAAAGAACTACACCCTCTTTCAAAATAACAGAAGGATCAGATAACTCAGGAGAGTCCGCAAGGAAGCTCCTCGAGAGGGCATCCACCTTTACATTCTTAGTGCCAGGAAGAAAGGAAACCACAAAATTAAAACGTGTGAAAAACAAGGCCCACCTGGACTGTCTAGGATTGAGTCGCTTGGCAGATTCCAGATAAACCAGATTCTTATGGTCAGTAAGGACCACCACCTGATGTTTGGCTCCCTCCAGCCAATGTCTCCACTCTTCAAAAGCCCACTTCATGGCCAATAACTCCCGATTACCCACGTCATAATTACGTTCAGTAGGAGAAAATTTTCGAGAGAAAAAGGCACAAGGGTTACTTTTAGAGTTCTCTGGATCTTTTTGGGACAAAACTGCACCTGCCCCAATTTCAGAGGCATCAACCTCCACCTGAAATGGCAGAGAAACATCAGGCTGCCGTAGAACAGGAGCAGAAGTGAATCTCTGCTTAAGTTCCTGAAATGCAGAGACTACCTCAGGAGGCCAATTCACCACATCAGAACCCTTTTTGGTCAAATCAGTTAATGGTTTAACAATAACCGAGAAATTACCAATAAATTTACGATAAAAATTGGCAAAACCCAAAAATCTTTGAAGAGCCTTTAATGAAGTAGGTTGGACCCAATCACAGATGGCCTGAACCTTGACCGGGTCCATTTCAATAACAGATGGGGACCAAATGAATCCCAGAAATGAGATCCTCTGTACGCCAAAAAGACACTTTGATCCCTTCACATACAGAGCATTCTCTCTCAAAATCTGGAATACAGTTCGAACATGTTTCACATGAGAGTCCCAGTCATTAGAGAAAATCAAGATATCATCCAAATAAACAATCAGAAATTTATCCACAAAATCCCTGAAAATGTCATTCATGAAGGACTGGAAGACAGAAGGAGCATTAGTGAGCCCAAAGGGCATCACAAGGTACTCAAAATGCCCCTCTGGGGTATTGAAAGCCGTCTTCCATTCATCCCCGTGCTTAATGCGAATAAGGTTATATGCCCCCCTGAGGTCAAGCTTGGTAAACCAAGTAGCGTTTTTCACCCTGGAAAACAGGTCAGAAATCAAGGGTAACGGGTATTGATATTTCACAGTAATATTGTTCAAAAGACGATAATCAATACACGGCCTTAATGAACCATCTTTTTGGCCACAAAGAAAAAACCGGCCCCTAAGGGTGAAGAGGATGGTCTGATATGACCCTTCTCCAATGACTCCTTGATATAAGACTGCATAGCGTCATGTTCAGGTACAGACAAGTTAAAAAGGCGACCTTTAGGGAATTTACTACCAGGCACTAATTCAATAGCGCAGTCATAGCTCCTATGGGAGGCAAGGATGCAGATTTACTTTCGCTAAATACATCAGAAAAATCAATCAAAAAGTCAGGAACATCCTGAGCCTGGGGGGAGGCAGAAAATTCAGGAGTGTTGGTATTAACACATTGGCAGCCCCAACTGGTTACAGACACAGATTTCCAATCCAAAACAGGATTATGAGACTGTAACCAAGGGAAACCCAGTACGATAATATCATGCAGATTATACAGAACCAAAAATTTGCAGCACTCTTGATGATCAGGTTCAACCCTCATTATCACCTGAGTAGAGAACTGAGGTTTATTCTCAGCCAAAGGGGTAGAATCGATCCCCAGTAGGGGAATAGACTTCTGTAGGGGTATCAAGGGAAACCCACAACGTTTAGCAAAATATAATCCATCAGGTTAATAGCTGCTCCAGAATCAACGAAAGCCTGAGCAGAAAATGAGGACAGAGAGCATATCAGAGTGACAGTTAATAAAAACTTAGTCTGAACACTACCCAAGACAACTGAGCGTGCAAAACGTCTTCCCCGCTTAGGGCAGACTGAAATAGCATGAGAGGCATCACCACAGTAGAAACATAACCCATTGCGCTTTCGAAACTCATGAAGCTGTGCCCAGACACCACTCTATCACACTGCATGGATTCAGAAGCAGGTTCACAAGGCAACACTATTCCACGCATACTTCTCCGCTCACGCAAACGTCTGTCAATTTGAATCGCTAATGACATAGAATCATTGAGACCAGAGGGGACAGGGAATCCCACCATAACATCCTTTACATTATCTGACAGACCCTTTCGAAAAAGGGCCGCCAAAGCGTTGTCATTCCACTTGGTCAGGACTGCCCACCTACGGAATCTCTGACAGTATAACTCAGCGTCATCAAGCCCTGATTTAATGCCAACAAGGCTTTTTCAGCTTGATCAGTGACATTAGGCTCATCGTACAATAACCCCAAAGCCTGAAAAAATGTATCAACATCACTCAAAACAGGATCCCCAGGTGTCAGGGAAAAAAGCCCAATCCTGAGGATCGCCGCGCAGGAGAGAGATGACAATTTGAACCTGCTGCGCTGCGTTCCCTGAGGACTTAGATTTTAAGGCAAAAAACAATTTACAATTATTTTTGAAATTCTGAAAGTTAGCTCAATCCCCTAAAAACAAATCTGGCATGGGAATCCTAGGTTCCACAACAGGCAACCTAGCAAGATATGCAGCAATACTCTGAACCTCAGTGGCAAGCTGATCCACACGGCCAGACAACTGTGCAAACTCCATTGAGAGAAAAAATCCTACCCAGCACCCAGAGATACAGAGGGAAAAAAAATGCAACAAACAGAAAAATATCTCTGACAACTCTGACAACCGTTTTTTCTTTCACAAATTTTTTCCCTTCTGTGAGTACCATACAATTTTAAATTTTAGGCCGGTGATACTGTTATGTTTCGGTAGCTGAGGAGTGCAGGCAAAAAAGGCAATACACCAGAGCAGTTGGAATCTATGAGATTGCAGTACCCTGACTAACCACAACAACTAGAGGCAGCCGTGGAGCGTTCCTACGTTGGTCCTAGACGCCTCGTCACAGCCTGAGAAACTAACTACACCTAAAGATAGAAATAGGAAAGCTATCTGCCCCGGAGCAGAACCCCAAAGATAATAGAAAGCCCCCAAACATGTAATGGCAGTTAGACAAGAAGAAATACAGACACAGACAGAAAATAGTATGAGCAAACGTTGGGGCCCAAACTAACTAAATAGAAAAGGATAGGAAGAGTACTTACTGCAATCCCAGAAAACCCTGAAAAGCACCAACTCTACTAATTTCAAAAACACCTGAGATCACATGACCTCTACCACCTAAATTAGTTCTCTGGTGTAACAAAATCAAAACAGCAGCCACTGAAAAAACTGGAAAAAGCAAAGTACAAACATCAGTGGCTGAACTAAACTGAGAGGGCAAAAGCCCCGGAGGGGACCCTGAAGGCCCCCACAGAAGTGCAGGACAAAATGCAAAAATCAAGCACAAAAACAAAAAGAAGAAAATGTCTTATCTGTAAGCAGGAGATGCAGACACGACACGCAGGCTACAAAGGAAACAGGAATCAAGGATTCAGACCAGAACAATTGATCACCGGCAACCCTGATGGGAAGGTGACTCCCATATATAAGACCAGTCGTAACACCTGTTTCCCAATCCTCACAATCTTCACAATCTTCACTGGACAGACCCAGCACCGCTTGTAACCACCAGAGGGAGCCTCTGCTCAGAACTCATCCCAAGCCCACTCACAACAGTTTTCATTTTCTCAAAAAGAAGCTTCCTATCTTAAAAACTGGAATTTTACATGAGCGCAAACTCAATTTGCCTTTGAACAGATGTACTGTAAACAGGAGATCCTGAGTTCGACTCTCAGCAGTACTTTGCTTCATCTTCTCAAAAAGAAGCTTCGTATCTTAAAAACTGGAATTTTACATGAGCGCAAACTCAAATTTGCCTTTGAACAGATCTACTGATAGTGCAGTTGTGAGATGAAGTAACTCTTCTGTCTAAGTGCTGAATAGGAAGAAAGATGTCATCAATCATGACAATGTTATCAATGAATTTACTTTAAAATGCCTCCTCTTTACGCATCTGACTCTCTAAGCAGGCTTTTCAATATATCACACCTTCTTGTTCTTTGGCTTAGTTGGTCAAAGCGCCTGTTTAGTAAACAGGAAGTCTTGATCTCAAATGTCAGCAGTGCTTTACTTTCTTAATCTCTATTTGAGGCTATTTAGCCCAAAAAAGGGACTTTCATTTTTATGACATCAAACATGTCTTTTCCCACAGCCATAATAGAGGGCAATTGAGAGAAAAAAATCTTTGCTGTCGAAATGCTCAAAAAGAATTAGATGATATAATTTTCTTTAGAGGATTTAGGATGGATAAAGCTTTAAACAAATTAAAACAAGTGGAAATACACATGTGACTCAAAAATTTTCATACCAGCTTCTTAAACAGCAGAATAATAAACGTTTGTTGATGGAAGCTTTTGGTGCTGTGGCTTAGTTGGTTAAAGCGCCTGTTTGTAATCAGGAGATGCTGAGTTTGAATTCTCAAAAGTACATTGTTTTCATCTTCTCAAAAGAAGTTTCTATCTTTAAAAACTGGAATTTTTACATGAGCTCAAACTCAAATTTGCCTTTGAACAGATCTACTGATAGTGCAATTGTGAGATGAAGTAACTCTTCTGTTAAGTGCTGAATAGGAAGAAAGATGTCATCAATCATGACAATGTTATCAATGAATTTTTTTTAAAATGCCTCTCTTTACGCATCTGACTCTCTAAGCAGGCTTTCCATATATCACACCTTCTTGTTCTTTGGCTTAGTTGGTCAAAGCGCCTTGTAAGGATTAGGCCTGCTTGAGTGCGACCGGAGGTAAGCAGGAGGGCGACTTCACTCGATTCTTCAAGCAAGTTTATTCAAACTTATAAACTGCTTATAACAGAAAACAAAAACAGCCTTCTCTGGCAAAAGTAACAAAAAGGCATATATACAGCCCTGGTACTCTGCAGAGTAGTCTCCTCAGAGCACACACACTGGAGGTCTCCACACCTCCAGCCATCACACCTGTGGTCAGCATTAGGCTCATTTATATATCCCAGACATTCAGCTAACACAGAGCACATGGACCTGTCATGTGCTCTTGTGACCTCATCACAGGTCCTTTGACCATATACAAAGGAATAGTGAAGTCTTACTATCATTACATACCTCCCCCCTCTGCCTAAAGCCGTGGGCTTGGCACATTTCATTCACCGACTAGAAACTCTTTTCAGTCGTCTCCACATTTAAACGGTCTGTCAGGTTTGGCTTAGGTCACTGAGTTCTGAGCTATTGAGGTGTCACTGCCTCTACCTCTCATTTCAGGTGATCAAGTCCTGTTTAGTTCCACTTCGATGACTTTCACTCTGAAGCGAATTTTGCGCCTCTCTATATTGTGGTTTGAAGGTGGCTGCCTTTTTTTCCAACTCTTGAGATGTCTGTTGGTCTGCTCCTCCTCAATTCTTAGTGCTCTATTCTTCCCCTGGTGCACCTCCAGGAGCATCGGATCTTCCCAAGGTTTTCCCCCAACCTCAGCCGACTTGGAGATTTTCTTGTTAACTCCCGACGTCTCTGCTTCTCGTGGAGACATTGTAGTGGCATATCCCTTAGGTCAGCCTCCAGCTTCATTGTGACTTCCGGGTGTGGCCATCTGGGTGGCGGTTCCCTTGGGGACTTTCTTCTCCGTTGAGGCCCCTTCTTTGGTCAGCCTCTCCAGTTCATCTTTTCCCATACGCTCGGACCCGGAGAGCGCAACGTTCGGTTTCCGGACTGTCGTGGATTTCCTGAGTGGGCATTAGCTTCCTTCTCTATTTGGAGTTTTCGAGAATTTTCTCTTGCTCCTCTGCCCAGCCGCGGTGCTCATCCTCTCTCCGTAGAAGTTCCTGGTGATGCTTTTCCTGGGCCTCTCTGAGCATCTCCATATTTTCATAGGATTTTGTTCGCCGTTGGCACGCTGACAGTTGACCTTGGACTTTAGAGGCTTCCTTCTCCAGGTCCTCCACTCGTTGCTCAATCCCCTTTTCTCCGTATCCTTTCTCGCCCGACTGTCTCTTTAAGCAGCTCCATCTCATGGACTTGCTCTCTTTTATCCAGTACCTGTGGCACCATCTTTTCCCCCTTATTTCTCTTCTTAGAGGTATAGGCTGTCTGGCCTTCCTGCAGCTCTTGCGGTGAGGAGAAGGTCTGCCACTTGTACCTGACTCCACCTTGCTGCACTCGCTTTCACTTGCGGTTAAGTTACAGTCTGCATAGGAGTCAATCCCACTCCCTCTGTCATCTTGGAACGGCAAGTCCCCCCTTAACCCGGTGTCGGCCCCTATTCCTGGGGCGACCCAGTTTTCTGCGGACCTATATTTGGTCAGCCCAAAGTCCTCACTTGGTCTGAGCCCCCTTTCTTACGGGGTACCAGGCATGGGTATCTTTGACTTTAGGGGTGGCTACCTCTGTTTTACCCACCACACTATCAGCAACCACTACAGCCTCCTGCAGGGGTGGGCCTCTCTTAGGGTATTCTGGTTCCTTTGAGCAATCAGCCAGTGCTTCGTCCCACACCTCCCCAAAAACCCTTTTACAATCCTGGCCTATTATTATAGGATATGGTAAGTCTGGACTACAGGGACATCCTGGAAAGAAATAATAGTGTCCGTCTCAACATTACCCTGGTTACCTGATTTCTCCCTAGTGACCCCATGAATGCAAGGGACTTCATCTTTTTCCCGGGAATCAGATAGACAGGGAGTGTGTCGCTCAGCAGAGTCACCTGGCTTCCTGAGTCTATAAGTCCACTCACATACTCTCCATTCACTATTAGAGAATAGTTCAATGCCCCCGGTCAGATATAAAGTCAGTACACCATTCGCGACATACACTGTTCAAACCCCGAACCGGCAACAGTTCCTCGGCTCATCCGCCGCCACCTCTCTCTTCTCATCGACTCAGCATTAGACTCCGCCCTTCTGAGTGTGGCAGTAGTTTGTTAGGGTTTATTGGTTCCCCATCCTCGCTAGGGACCTCAGAACCCTTTCTCCACAGATCCCAAAACAGACAGAATCCCGGCCTATAATTATAGGACGGCACAAGTCCCGAACGACGCCGACTTCATGGGACTCAGTGCCATGCGTCGTTTCAATGTCTACTTGGCCATAGGGTAGTCCTTTACATCACCATGTATGCATTGACACCAAACTTTTTTCCCTGGTAGTTGTTGAGAGGAAAAGTGGCCCTAATCAAGGTCACTAAGCTCCCAGAGTCTAGCAGCGCCGTTACTGCTTCACCGTTCACCTTCAGGGACATACTTGAAGACCCGATTGGGGAACGGGTTTCCACTGCAGGCTGGATATGCATACCATGAATACGGTGTCCTATGCTGCAGTCCATCTGCTCAGTGGTCTGCGGACACCGGGCAGCTATATGTCCTGGCTCGCGGCACCTCAACAAATAATATCACCCGCAGTGACCTTGGGCACCACCCCACCCCCGCCATTTTGACCTTGGGTGCTCCACCCCTTTTTGGGACTCTGCCCCCTTTGGGGCCGCCAGTACGTAATGGGCTGCTTCCCCAAGGAACCTTCCTCCCTGGTACCTCTCGACCAGTCCGACCAGTTCATCAGCATTCGGGGATCACCCTGGGCAACCCGGGTCTGCAGGGGACTTTGGCAGGGAGTGCAACAAACCGATCCATTACACTCTTTCTACCATCTGGGCCGGTGTGTAGCAGACTCTGGCTGTAGCCATTTCTGGGACAGGTGCAGCAAGTCAAACATTTGGGAGCGAGGTGGTTTGTCCGGTAATAAGCCCAGCGGTGCACTCTCTGTGCCCTGACAGTCATTGTTTACCCCCATACGTGCGAGGATCTCAACCTTTAACTTAGGATATTCCTGAGCGTCCTGCACAGTCAAATCGTAGTATGCCTTCTGGGGCTCCCTGTCAGGTATTGGGCCCGTACCTCTGCCCACTGCTCTGGGGGAAGTCTTTCCTCTCAGCAACCCTCTCAAATACAGTCAGGAAGGCTTCAACATCATTCCCGGGGTCATTTTTTTGTAACGTGCGTCTTACCGCCTTTCTGACGTTGGTTGTCATTAGCCAGACCCTGGGGTGGGGCACTCGTCCTGCCCTGGATGGCGGTTGTCAGAAGCTGTATTGCTGCCGTGTTCCTGCTGGCTCTCCTGCTCTGCTGTTGGTGCTCCTGCTGGCTCTGTGCATCTGTTGCAACAACATCCTGTTGGTCTCTTGCTGCTGTACCTGCGCCTGGACCAAGTGTTTCAGCAGGTCCTCCATTTTCTCCGGCAATGCTGGTGGCTTGCTATAGCCTTGACCCACGACATGCAGTAACCAGTCCACTTCCCTGCTGGGAACGCTGCTCGCACGTCCTCCACCAATTGTAAGGATTAGGCCTCGCTTGAGTGCGACCGGAGGTAAGCAGGAGGGCGACTCCTCGATTCTTCAAGCAAGTTTATTCAAACTTCATAAACTGCTTATAACAGAAAACAAAAACAGCCCCTTCTCTGGCACAAAGTAACAAAAAGGCATATATACAGTCCTGGTACTCTAGCAGAGTAGTTCCTCAGAGCACACACACTGGAGGGTTCCCACCTCCAGCCACTCACACCTGTGGTCAGCATTAGGTCATTTATATATCCCAGAACATTTAGCTAACACAGAGCACATGCCCTGTCATGTGCTCTTGTGACCTCATCACAGGTCCTTTGACCATATACAAAGGAATAGTGAAGTCTTACTATCACTACAGCCTGTTAAGTAAAACAGGAAGTCTTGATCTCAAATGTCAGCAGTGCTTTTTTTCTTAATCTCTATTTGAGGTATTTAGCCCAAAAAAAGGGACTTTTCACTCTTTTATGACATCAAACATGTCTTTCCACAGCCATAATAGGGGCAATTGAGAGAAAAAAATCTTTGCTGTCGAAATGCTCAAAAAGAATTAGATGATATAATTTTCTTTAGAGGAATTTAGGATGGCATAAAGCTTACAAATTAAAACCAGTGGAAATACACATGTGACTCTGAAATTTTCATACCAGCTTTCTTAAACAGCAGAATAATAAACATTATTGCTGGAAGCTTTTGGTGCTGTGGCTTAGTTGGTTTAAAGCGCCTGTTTTGTAAATGGAGATACTGCGTTTGACTCTCAGCAGTACCTTGTTTTCATCTTCTCAAAAAGAAGCTTCCTATCTTAAAAAACTGGAATTTTACATGAGCGCAAACTCAAATTTTGCCTTTGAAACAGATCTACTGATAGTGCAATTGTGAGATGAAGTAACTCTTCTGTCTAAGTGCTGAATAGGAAGAAAGATGTCATCAATTATGACAAAAGTTATCAATTAATTTTATTTTAAAATGCCTCCTCTTTACGCATCTGACTCTCTAAGCAGGCTTTCCAAATATATCACACCTTCTTGTTCTTTGGCTTAGTTGGTCAATGCGCCTGTTTAGAAAAACAGGAAGTCTTGATCCAAATGTCAGCAGTGCTTTAGTTTCCTAATCTCTATTTGAGGCTATTTGCCCAAAAAGGGACTTTCACTCTTTTATGACAGCAAAATTGTCTTTCCCACAGCCAAAATAGAGGGCAATTGAGAGAAAAAAAAAAATCTTTGCTGTCGAAATGCTCAAAATAGAATTAGATGATATAATTTTCTTTAGAGGATTTAGGATGGCCATAAAGCATTACAAATTAAAACCAGTGGAAATACACATGTGACTCTGAAATTTTATCCAGCTTTCTTAAACAGCAGAATATAAACATTATTGCTGGAAAACTTTTGGTGCTTGTGGCTTAGTTGGTTAAAGCGCTGTTTTGTAAACAGGAGATATGGTTTGACTCTCAGCAGTACCTTGTTTTCATCTTCTCAAAAAGAAGCTTCTATCAATAAAAAACTGGAATTTTACATGAGTGCAAACTCAAAATTTGCCTTTGAACAGATTACTGATAGTGCAAATTGTGAGATGAAGTAACTCTTCTCTAAGTGCTGAATAGGAAGAAAGATGTCATCAATCATGACAATGTTATCAATGAATTTTATTTTAAAATGCCTCCTCTTTACGCATCTGACTCTCTAAGCAGGCTTTCCAATATATCACATCTTCTTGTTCTTTGGCTTAGTTGGTCAAAGCGCCTGTTAAGTAAACAGGAAGTCTTGATCTCAAATGTCAGCAGTGCTTTACTTTCTTATCTCTATTTGAGGCTATTTAGCCAAAAAGGACTTTCACTCTTTTATGACATCAAACATGTCTTTCCACAGCCATATAGAGGGCAATTGAGAGAAAAAATCTTTGCTGTCGAAATGCTCAAAAAGAATTAGATGATATATTTTCTTTAGAGGATTTAGGATGGCATAAAGCATTACAAATTAAAACCAGTGGAAATACACATGTGACTCTGAAATTTCATACAGCTTTCTTAAACAGCAGAATAATAAACATTTTGCTGGAAGCTTTTGGTGCTGTGGCTTAGTGGTTAAAGCGCCTGTTTGTAAACAGGAGATCCTGAGTTCAACTCTCAGCAGTACCTTGTTTCATCTTCTCAAAAAGAAGCTTCTTCTTAAAAACTGGAATTTTACATGAGCGCAAACTCAAATTTGCCTTTGAACAGATCTACTGATAGTGCAATTGTGAGATGAAGTAACTCTTCTGTCTAAGTGCTGAATAGGAAGAAAGATGTCATCAATCATGACAATGTTATCAATGAATTTTATTTTAAAATGCCTCCTCTTTACGCATCTGACTCTCTAAGCAGGCTTTCCAATATATCACATCTTCTTGTTCTTTGGCTTAGTTGGTCAAAGCGCCTGTTAAGTAAACAGGAAGTCTTGATCTCAAATGTCAGCAGTGCTTTACTTTCTTAATCTCTATTTGAGGCTATTTAGCCCAAAAAAGGGACTTTCACTCTTTTATGACATCAAACATGTCTTTTCCACAGCCATAATAGAGGGCAATTGAGAGAAAAAATCTTTGCTGTCGAAATGCTCAAAAAGAATTAGATGATATAATTTTCTTTAGAGGATTTAGGATGGCATAAAGCATTACAAATTAAAACCAGTGGAAATACACATGTGACTCTGAAATTTCATACCAGCTTTCTTAAACAGCAGAATAATAAACATTTTGCTGGAAGCTTTTGTGCTGTGGCTTAGTGGTTAAAGCGCCTGTTTGTAACAGGAGATCCTGGTTCACTCTCAGCAGTACCTTGTTTCATCTTCTCAAAAGAAGCTTCTTCTTAAAAACTGGAATTTTACATGAGCGCAAACTCAAATTTGCCTTTGAACAGATCTACTGATAGTGCAATTGTGAGATGAAGTAACCTCTTCTAAGTGCTAAGAGGCAATTAGGAAAAAAATCTTTGCTGTCAAATGTCAAAAAGATTATATAAATTTTCTTTAAGATTTAGGTGCTAAAGCATTACAATTAAAACCTTGGAAATACACTGTGTCTGAATTTTATACAGCTTTTTAAACAGCAGATAATAAAATTTGCTGACTTTTGTGCTTGTTAGTGTTAAAGCGCTTCTTCTAAAGGAATCCAAGTTCCAACCATACTTGTTCATCTTCAAAAAAAGCTTCTGTTAAAAACTGAATTTACATAGCGCAAATCAAATTTGCTTGAACAGATCTAAGATAGTGAATTGTGGATGAAGTAATCTTCTGTCTAAGTGCGAATAGGAGAAAGATTCATCAATCATGAAATGTTTCATGAATTTTATTTTAAAATGCCTCTCTTTACGCATCTGACTCTCTAAGCAGGCTTTCAATTATCATACTTCTTTAATTTGGCTTATTGTTCAAAGCCCTATTTACTTAAACAGGAGTCTTGATCTCAAATGTCAGATGCTTTACTTTCTACTTATTTGAGGCTAATTTAGCCCAAAAAGGGACTTTCACTCTTTTATGACATCAAAATGTCTTTCCATCCATATTAGAGGGCAATTAGAGAAAAATCTTTGCTGTCGAATGCTCAAAATGAATAGAAATGATTTTCTTAAGATTTAGGATGGCATAAAGCATTACAATTTAAAACAGTGGAATACACATGTGACTCTGAAAATTTTATACAGCTTTCTTAAAACAGCATATAAAGCATTTATTGAAAAGCTTTTGCTGTGACTTGTTGTTAAGCCTTTTGTAAACAGGAGATACTAGTTCAACTTAGCAGTACCTTGTTTTCTCTTCTCAAATTAAGCTTCTTTAAAAACTAGAATTTTACATGAGCGCAAACTCTAATTTGCCTTTGAAAGATCTACTGATAAGTGCAATTGTGATGAGTAATCTTCTGTTAATTCTGAATAGAAATGATCTAATATGAAATGTTATCAATAATTTCTTTTAAATGCTCCTCTTTAGCATCTGATTCTAAGCAGCTTTCAAATAAAATTTCTTTCTTTGCTTGTTGGTCAAAGCTTTATTAAACAGATGTCTTTGATCTCAATGGTCAGAGTGCTTTACTTACTAATCTTATTTATGTCAGGCTATTTAGCTAAAAAAAGGGACTTTACTCTTTTTGACATCAAACATGTCTTTCCACACATAATAAGGGCTATTAGAGAAAAAAATCTTTGGTCGAAGCTCAAAAAGAATTAAAATGAATTAATATATCTTTAGAGTTTTAGATGGATTAAAGATTACAAATTAAAACCAGTGGAAATAACAGTGACTCTAAATTTCATAACGCTTTCTTAAACAGCAGATAATAAACATTATTGCTGGAAGCTTTTGGTGCTGTGGCTTAGTTGGTTAAAGCGCTGTTTGTAAACAGGAATCCTGAGTTCAACTCTCAGCAGTACCTTGCTTTCATCTTCTCAATAGAAGCTTCCTGTCTTAAAAACTGAATTTTACATGAGCGCAAACTCAAATTTGCCTTTGAACAGATCTACTGATAGTGCAATTGTGAGATGAAGTAACTCTTCTGTCTAAGTGCTGAATAGGAAGAAAGATGTCATCAATCATGACAATGTTATCAATGAATTTTATTTTAAAATGCCTCCTCTTTAGCATCTGACTCTCTAAGCAGGCTTTCAATATATCACATCTTCTTGTTCTTTGGCTTAGTTGGTCAAAGCGCCTGTTAGTAAAAGGAAGTCTTGATCTCAAATGTCAGCAGTGCTTTACTTTCTTAATCTCTATTGAGGCTATTTAGCCCAAAAAAAGGGACTTTCACTCTTTTATGACATCAAACATGTCTTTCCACAGCCTAATAGAGGGCAATTAGAGAAAAAATCTTTGCTGTCGAAATGCTCAAAAGAATTAGATGATATAATTTTCTTTAGAGGATTTAGGATGGCATAAAGCATTACAAATTAAAACCAGTGGAAATACACATGTGACTCTGAAATTTTCATACCAGCTTTCTTAAACAGCAGAATAATAAACATTGTTGCTGGAAGCTTTTGGTGCTGTGGCTTAGCTGGTTAAAGCGCCTGTTTCGTAAACAGGAGATCTGAGTTCGAACTCTCAGCAGTACCTTGTTTTCATCTTCTCAAAAAGAAGCTTCTATCTTAAAAACTGGAATTTTACATGAGCGCAAACTCAAATTTGCCTTTGAACAGATCTACTGATAGTGCAATTGTGAGATGAAGTAACTCTTCTGTCTAAGTGCTGAATAGGAAGAAAGATGTCATCAATCATGACAATGTTATCAATGAATTTTATTTTAAAATGCCTCCTCTTTACGCATCTGACTCTCTAAGCAGGCTTTCCAATATATCACATCTTCTTGTTCTTTGGCTTAGTTGGTCAAAGCGCCTGTTAAGTAAACAGGAAGTCTTGATCTCAAATGTCAGCAGTGCTTTACTTTCTTAATCTCTATTTGAGGCTATTTAGCCCAAAAAAGGGACTTTCACTCTTTTATGACACCAAACATGTCTTTTCCACAGCCATAATAGAGGGCAATTCAGAGAAAAAAATCTTTGCTGTCGAATGCCAAAAGATTAGTGAATAATTTCTTTAGAGATTTAGGATGGCTAAGCATTCAAATTAAACCAGTGAAATAACATGGATGAAATTATACAGCTTTCTTAACAGCAGAATAAACATTGTGGAGTTGGTGCTGGGTTGTGTTAGCGCTGTTTGTAAGGGATTGATTATCTGATACCTTGTTTCTTTCTAAAGCTTTTTAAACGGAATTTTACATGAGCGCAAACTCAATTGCCTTGACAGATTATTAGTGCAATTGTGAGATGAATTCTTCTGTCTAAGTCTATAGGAAGAAGATGTATCAACATGACATTATTATTTTAAAATGCCTCCTCTTTACGCATGACTCTCTAAGCAGGCTTTCAATATATCACATCTCTGTTCTTTGCTTAGTTGGTCAAAGCGCTGTTAGTAACAGGAAGTCTTGATCTCAAATGTCAGCAGTGCTTACTTTCTTAATCTCTTTGAGGCTATTTAGCCCAAAAAAGGGACTTTCACTCTTTTATGACACAAACATTCTTTTCCACAGCCATAATAGAGGGCAATTAGAGAAAAAAATCTTTGCTGTCGAAATGCTCAAAAAGAATTAGATGATATAATTTCTTTAGAGGATTTAGGATGGCATAAAGCATTACAAATTAAAACAGTGGAAATACACATGTGACTCTGAAATTTTCATACCAGCTTTCTTAACAGCAGAATAATAAACATTTTGCTGGAAGCTTTTGGCTGTGGCTTAGCTGGTTAAAGCGCCTGTTTGTAAACAGGAGATCTGAGTTCAACTTCAGCAGTACCTTGTTTTATCTCTCAAAGAAGCTTCTTCTTAAAACTGAATTTTACATGAGCGCAAACTCAAATTGCCTTTGAACAGATCTACTGATAGTGCAATTGTGAGATGAAGTAACTCTTCTGTCTAAGTGCTGATAGAAGAAAGATGTCATCAATCATGACAATGTTATCATGAATTTATTTAAAATGCTCCTCTTTACGCATCTGACTCTCTAAGCAGGCTTTCCAATATATCACATCTTTTGTTCTTTGGCTTAGTTGGTCAAAGCGCCTGTTAAGTAAACAGGAAGTCTTGATCTCAAATGTCAGCAGTGCTTTACTTTCTTAATCTCTATTTGAGGCTATTTAGCCCAAAAAGGGACTTCACTCTTTTATGACATCAAACATGTCTTTCCACAGCCATAATAGAGGGCAATTCAGAGAAAAAATCTTTGCTGTCGAAATGCTCAAAAAGAATTAGATGATATAATTTTCTTTAGAGGATTTAGGATGGCATAAAGCATTACAAATTAAAACCAGTGGAAATACACATGTGACTCTGAAATTTTCATACCAGCTTTCTTAACAGCAGAATAATAAACATTGTTGCTGGAAGCTTTTGGTGCTGTGGCTTAGCTGGTTAAAGCGCCTGTTTCGTAAACAGGAGATCTGAGTTCACTCTCAGCAGTACCTTGCTTTTCATCTTCTCAATAAGAAGCTTCTTCTTAAAAACTGGAATTTTACATGAGCGCAAACTCAAATTTGCCTTTGACAGATCTATGATAGTGCAATTGTAGATGAAGTAACTCTTCTGTCTAAGTGCTGAATAGGAAGAAAGATGTCATCAATCATGACAATGTTATCAATGAATTTTATTTTAAAATGCCTCCTCTTTACATCTGATCTCTAAGCAGGCTTTCCAATATATCACAACTTTCTTGTTCTTTGGCTTAGTGGTCAAACGCCTGTTAGTAAACAGGAAGTCTTGATCTCAAATGTCAGCAGTGCTTTACTTTCTTAATCTCTATTTGAGGCTTATTTAGCCCAAAAAAGGGACTTTCACTCTTTTATGACATCAAACATGTCTTTCCCACAGCCATAATAGAGGGCAATTAGAGAAAAAAATCTTTGCTGTCGAAATGCTCAAAAAAATTAGATGAATAATTTTCTTTAGAGATTTAGGATGGCATAAAGCATTACAAATTAAAACAGTGGAAATACACATGTGACTCTGAAATTTCATTAAGCTTTCTTATACAGCAGAATAATAAACATTTGCTGAAGCTTTGGGCTGTGGCTTAGTGTTAAAGCCCTGTTTCTGTAACAGGAGATCCTGAGTTCACTCTCAGCATACCTTGTTTTCATCTTCTCAAAGAAGCTCTTCTTAAAAACTGGAATTTTACATGAGCGCAAACTCAAATTTGCCTTTGAACAGATCTAAGGATAGTGCAATTGTGAGATGAAGTAACTTTCTTTTAAGTCTAATAGGAGAAAGATGTCATCAATCAGACAATGTTATCATGAATTTATTTAAAATGCTCCTCTTTACGCATTGATCTCTAAGCAGGCTTTCAATATATCACATTCTTGTTCTTGGCTTAGTTGGTCAAAGCGCCTTTAAGAAACAGGAACTTGATCTCAATGTCGCAGTGCTTTACTTTCTTAATTCTATGGGCTTTTAGCCAAAAAAAGGACTTTCACTCTTTTATACACAAACAGTCTTTCCACAGCATAATAGAGGGCAATTAGAGAAAAAATCTTTGCTGTCGAAATGCTCAAAAAGAATTAGATGATATAATTTTCTTTAGAGATTTAGGATGGCAAAGCATTCAATTAAAACCAGTGAAAACACATGTGACTCTGAAATTTTCATACAGCTTTCTTAAACGCAGAATAATAAACATGTTGCGGAAGTTTTGGTGCTGTGGCTTAGCTGTTAAAGCGCCTGTTTCGTAAACAGGGATCTGAGTTCACTTCAGCAGTACCTGTTTTCATCTTCTCAAAAAGAAGCTTCTATCTTAAAAACTGGAATTTACATGAGCGCAAACTCAAATTTGCCTTTGAAAGATCTACTGATAGTGCAATTGTGAGATGAAGTAACTTTCTGTCTAAGTGCTGAATAGGAAGAAAGATGTCATCAATCATGACAATGTTATCAATGAATTTTATTTTAAAATGCCTCCTCTTTACGCATTGACTCTCTAAGCAGGCTTTCCAATATATCACATCTTCTTGTTCTTTGGCTTAGTTGGTCAAAGCGCCTGTTAAGAAGTCTTGATCTCAAATGTCAGCAGTGCTTTACTTTCTTAATCTCTATTTGAGGCTATTTAGCCCAAAAAGGGACTTTCACTCTTTTATGACATCAAACATGTCTTTCCACAGCCATAATAGAGGGCAATTGAGAGAAAAAAATCTTTGCTGTCGAAATGCTCAAAAAAATTAGATGATATAATTTTCTTTAGAGGATTTAGGATGGCATAAAGCATTACAAATTAAAACCAGTGGAAATACACATGTGACTCTGAAATTTCATACCAGCTTTCTTAAACAGCAGAATAATAAACATTGTTGCTGGAAGCTTTTGGTGCTGTGGCTTAGTGGTTAAAGCGCCTGTTTCGTAAACAGGAGATCCTGAGTTCGACTCTCAGCAGTACCTTGTTTTCATCTTTTTCAAAAGAAGCTTCTATCTTAAAAACTGGAATTTTACATGAGCGCAAACTCAAATTTGCCTTTGAACAGATCTACTGATAGTGCAATTGTGGATGAAGTAACTCTTCTGTCTAAGTGCTGAATAGGAAGAAAGATGTCATCAATCATGACAATGTTATCAATGAATTTTATTTTAAAATGCCTCCTCTTTACGCATCTGACTCTCTAAGCAGGCTTTCCAATATATCACATCTTCTTGTTCTTTGGCTTAGTTGGTCAAAGCGCCTGTTAAGTAAACAGGAAGTCTTGATCTCAAATGTCAGCAGTGCTTTACTTTCTTAATCTCTATTTGAGGCTATTTAGCCCAAAAAAGGGACTTTCACTCTTTTATGACACAAACATGTCTTTCCCACAGCCATAATAGAGGGCAATTGAGAGAAAAAAATCTTTGCTGTCGAAATGCTCAAAAAGAATTAGATGATATAATTTTCTTTAGAGGATTTAGGATGGCATAAAGCATTACAAATTAAAACCAGTGGAAATACACATGTGACTCTGAAAGTTTCATAACAGCTTTCTTAAACAGCAGAATAATAAACATTATTGCTGGAAGCTTTCGGTGCTGTGGCTTAGTTGGTTAAAGCGCCTGTCTTGTAAACAGGAGATCTGAGTTCAACTCTCAGCAGTACCTTGCTTTCATCTTCTCGAATAGAAGCTTCCTGTCTTAAAAACTGGAATTTTACATGAGCGCAAACTCAAATTTGCCTTTGAACAGATCTACTGATAGTGCAATTGTGAGATGAAGTAACTCTTCTGTCTAAGTGCTGAATAGGAAGAAAGATGTCATCAATCATGACAATGTTATCAATGAATTTTATTTTAAAATGCCTCCTCTTTACGCATCTGACTCTCTAAGCAGGCTTTCCAATATATCACATCTTCTTGTTCTTTGGCTTAGTTGGTCAAAGCGCCTGTTAAGTAAACAGGAAGTCTTGATCTCAAATGTCAGCAGTGCTTTACTTTCTTAATCTCATTTGAGGCTATTTAGCCCAAAAAAGGGACTTTCACTCTTTTATGACACCAAACATGTCTTTTCCACAGCCATAATAGAGGGCAATTCAGAGAAAAAAATCTTTGCTGTCGAAATGCTCAAAAAGAATTAGATGATATAATTTTCTTTAGAGGATTTAGGATGGCATAAAGCATTACAAATTAAAACCAGTGGAAATACACATGTGACTCTGAAATTTTCATACCAGCTTTCTTAAACAGCAGAATAATAAACATTATTGCTGGAAGCTTTGGTGCTGTGGCTTAGCTTGGTTAAAGCGCCTGTCTTGTAAACAGGAGATCCTGAGTTCAACTCTCAGCAGTACCTTGCTTTCATCTTCTCGAATAGAAGCTTCCTGTCTTAAAAACTGGAATTTTACATGAGCGCAAACTCAAATTTGCCTTTGAACAGATCTACTGATAGTGCAATTGTGAGATGAAGTAACTCTTCTGTCTAAGTGCTGAATAGGAAGAAAGATGTCATCAATCATGACAATGTTATCAATGAATTTTATTTTAAAATGCCTCCTCTTTACGCATCTGACTCTCTAAGCAGGCTTTCCAATATACCACATCTTCTTGTTCTTTGGCTTAGTTGGTCAAAGCACCTGTTAAGTAAACAGGAAGTCTTGATCTCAAATGTCAGCAGTGCTTTACTTTCTTAATCTCTATTGAGGCTATTTAGCCCAAAAAAGGGACTTTCACTCTTTTATGACACCAAACATGTCTTTTCCACAGCCATAATAGAGGGCAATTCAGAGAAAAAAATCTTTGCTGTCGAAATGCTCAAAAAGAATTAGATGATATAATTTTCTTTAGAGGATTTAGGATGGCATAAAGCATTACAAATTAAAACCAGTGGAAATACACATGTGACTCTGAAATTTTCATACCAGCTTTCTTAAACAGCAGAATAATAAACATTGTTGCTGGAAGCTTTTGGTGCTGTTGCTTAGCTTGTTATAGCGCCTGTCTTGTAAACAGGAGATCCTGAGTTCAACTCTCAGCAGTACCTTGCTTTCATCTTCTCGAATAGAAGCTTCCTGTCTTAAAAACTGGAATTTTACATGAGCGCAAACTCAAATTTGCCTTTGAACAGATCTACTGATAGTGCAATTGTGAGATGAAGTAACTCTTCTGTCTAAGTGCTGAATAGGAAGAAAGATGTCATCAATCATGACAATGTTATCAATGAATTTTATTTTAAAATGCCTCCTCTTTACGCATCTGACTCTCTAAGCAGGCTTTCCAATATATCACATCTTCTTGTTCTTTGGCTTAGTTGGTCAAGCGCCTGTTTAGCAAACAGGAAGTCTTGATCTCAAATGTCAGCAGTGCTTTACTTTCTTAATCTCTATTTGAGGCTATTTAGCCCAAAAAAGGGAATTTCACTCTTTTATGACATCAAACATGTCTTTCCCACAGCCATAATAGAGGGCAATTCAGAGAAAACAATCTTTGCTGTCGAAATGCTCAAAAAGAATTAGATTATATAATTTTCTTTAGAGGATTTAGGATGGCATAAAGCATTACAAATTAAAACCAGTGGAAATACACATGTGACTCCGAAATTTTCATACCAGCTTTCTTAACCCCTTTAACGACCGCCGATACGCCTTTTAACGGCGGTCATTAAGGGTACTTAAACCACAGCGCCGTTAATTAACGGCGCTGTGGAAAAAGTGAATAGCGCCCCCCAGAGGCGCATTTTCTCCGGGGTCTCGGCTACCGGGGGTAGCCGAGACCCCAGAGAACATGAATCGGGTCGGTTTTTACCGACACCGATGTTGCGATCGCCGTTATTAACCCTATAACGGCGACCGCAAAAAAAAAAAAAAAAAGTTGTGCCATTTAATTTCTCTGTCCTCTGATGTCATCGGACATCAGAGGACAGAGAAAAAGGGTCCCCAGGACCCCCATGTGGCCCCCAATAAGATCCATGTGGCCCCCGGACCCTCCGGTGTCCCCCGGTGCCGGCGCCGTTAAGACAATGGCGGGCGCATGCCCAGTGCGCCCGCCGCTATGTGCCGCTGTGCTGGTGGGGGGATGTGCAAATATTCCGGGTCGGTATTCACCGATCCCGGTGTTGCGATCGCGGCTATGCAAGCATAGCCGCGATCGCAAAAAAAAAAAAAATGATTTCTCTCCCCTCTGATGTGATCGCACATCAGAGGGGAGAAGATGAAGGTCCCCGGTCCCCCGATTGCCCCCCCCATACTTACCGGTGTCCTCCGTCCTCCCGCAGGCCCCAGGATCCCGGCTTCTTCTCCCTGCAAAACAAAAATGGCGGGCGCATGCGCAGTGCGCCCGCCGATCTGCTTTGGCGGCAGATTCAAATTTTTTTTCATTCATTCTCATAAAAGTACATTTTGATCACTGTGATAAACTATCACAGTGATCAAAATAAAAAAAACTGTACATAACCCCCCCATTTATCACCCCCTTAGTTAGGGACATATAATAAAAAGTAGAAATTATATTTATTTTCATTTTTCTGTTAGGGTTAGGGTTATAATTAGGGTTAGGGTTATAATTAGGGTTAAGGTTATATTAGTTAGGGTAGCATTAGGCTGGTTTCACACATCCGGTGTGCGCCTGACGGCGCCCCCGGCATTTAGCCGCAGCGCCGCATCAGAAAATCTGATGCGCCGCATGCGTTTTTTTGCATTGACTTGCATTAGCGCCGGATGGCGCCGCATGTCAATGCGTTGCATCCAGTTTTGTCCGGATACGGCGCAAATGTACATTGCGGCGGCCGGACAAAACGCTGCATGTAACGTTTTTTGTTTTTGCCGGATGGTTTCTGATGTCTCCGGGCATCAGAAACCATCCGGCAAAAAACCGCATGCGGCCGCCGGCGGCGCATCAGGTTTTCTGATGCGGCGCTGCGGCAAAATGCCAGGGGCGCCGACAGGCGCCCGCTGGAAGTGTGAAAGCAGCCTTAGGGTAAGGGTTATAATTAGCGTTAGGGTTAGGCTGGGTTCATACTGCGTTATGGCAGTCCGTTAGATGGACTGCGTTACACCGCGGTATAACGCGGTGTAACGCAGTCCGTTAACGCTGCCATTCACCCCCATTTGAGGGCGCATCGCGACGCATGCCGTAAAGCGGCATGCGTTTGCGACGTGCCATCATTCAGTGACGGAGCCTCGGACGCGGGCTGCAGCGTTTGGGCTCCGTCACCGCTAGCGCAGATGAATCATCTGCTGATTCCTCTGCGCTAGCGGGTATAGCATAATGCGATCGCGTTATGCTATACCATTACCAGCCCGTAAACGCTATGTGTTGAACGGGCTGGTAAAACGCAAAATGAACCTAGCCTTAGGGTTAGGGTTATAATTAGGGTTAGAATTAGGGTTAGGGTTACAATTAGGGTTAGGGTTATAATTAAGGTTATAATTAAGGTTAGGGTTACAATTAGGGTTGGAATTAGGGTTGGGATTAGGGTTGGGATTAGGGTTAGGGGTGTGTTGGGATTAGGGTTGGAGCTAGAATTGAGGGATTTCCACTATTTAGGCACATCAGGGGGTCTCCAAACACGATGTGGCGTTCAAAAAGTCAAATGGCGCTCCCTCCCTTCCGAGCCCTGCCGTGCGCCCAAACAGTGGTTTACCCCAACATATGGGGTATCAGCGTACTCAGGACAAATTGCACACCAATTTTGGGGTTCTAATTTCTCCGATTACCCTTGGGAAAATAAAAAATAGCTGGCTAAAAAAATATTTTTGAGAAAAAAAATGATTTTTCATTTTCACGTCTCTGCGTTTATAAATTTCTGTGAAGCACTAGGGGTTCAAAGTGCTCACCACACATCTAGATAAGCTCCTTAAGGGGTCTAGTTTCCAAAATGGGGTCACTTGTGGGGGTTTCCACTGTTTAGGCTCATCTGGGGCACTGCAAACGGAACATGACCCCACCAACGTCTGCATTCCAAAACGTTATTACTTCCTTTCCAAGCCCTGCTGTGCGCCAAAACAGTTCCCCCCCCCACATATTTGGTATCAGCGTACTCAGGACAAATTGGACAACAACTTTTGGGGTCCAATTTCCTTGTGAAAAATCAAAAATTTGGGACTAAAAAATCATTTTTGTGGAAAATTGATTTTTTTTTTTTTCACACCCAGGCATTATAAACTTTTGTGAAACACTTGGAGGTTCAAAGTGCTCACCACAGATCTAGATAAGTTCCTTATGGGGTCTAGTTTCCAAAATGGGTCACTTGTGGGGGTTTTCCACTGTTTAGGCTCATCTGGGGCACTGCAAACGGAACATGACCCCCACCAACGTCTGCATTCCAAAACGTTATTACTTCCTTTCCAAGCCCTGCTGTGCGCCAAAACAGTTTCCCCCCCCCCACATATTTGGTACCAGCGTACTCAGGACAAATTGGACAACAACTTTTGGGGTCCAATTTCCTTGTGAAAAATCAAAAATTTGGGACTAAAAAATCATTTTTGTGGAAAATTGTTTTTTTTTTTTTCACACCCAGGCATTATAAACTTTTGTGAAACACTTGGGGGTTCAAAGTGCTCACAGCGGATCTAGATAAGTTCCATAGGTGGTCTAGTTTCCAAAATGGTGTTACTTGTGGGGGGTTTCCACTGTTTAGGCGCATCAGGGGCTCTTCAAACGCGACATGGTGTCCAATCTCAATTCCAGCCAATTTTGGTTTGAAAAAGTCAAACGGTGCTGCTTCCATTCCAAGCCCTGCCGTGCGCCCAAACAGTGGTCCCCCCCCATATATGGGGTATCAGCATACTCAGGACAAATTGTACAACAACTTTTGTTGTCCAATTTCTCCTGTTACCCTTGTGAAAATAAAAAATTGGGGACTAAACGATCAGGTTTGTGGAAAAAAATATGATTTTTTATTTTCACGCCCGGGCGTTATAAACTTCTGTGAAGCACTTGGGGCTTCAAAGTGCTCACCACACATCTAGATAAGTTCCTTAGGGGGTCTAGTTTCCAAAATGGGGTCACTTGTGGGGGGTTTCCACTGTTTAGACACATCAGGGCCTCTACAAATGCGACATGGCGTCCAGCCAATTCCGCGTTGAAAAAGTCAAACGGAGCTCCTTCCCTTGCGACCTCTGCCGTGCGCCCAAAAAGTGGTTTACCCCAACATATGGGGTATCGGCATGCTCAGGACAAATTGCACAAAAACTTTTGGGGTCTTGTTACCCTTGGGAAAATAAAAATTGGGGTGAAAAGATCATTTTTGTGGAAAAAATATGATTTTTTATTTTCACGGCTCTACGTTATAAACTTGTGTGAATCACTTGGAGGTTCAAAGTGCTCACCACACATCTAGATAAGTTCCTTAGGGGGTCTAGTTTCCAAAATGGGGTCACTTGTTGGGGGTTTCCACTGTTTAGGCACATCAGGGGCTCTCTAAACGCGACATGGCATCCAGCCAATTCTGCGTTGAAAAAGTCAAACAGCGCTCCTTCCCTTGCGACCTCTGCCGTGCGCCCAAAAAGTGGTTTACCCCCACATATGGGTATCAGCATGCTCAGGACAAATTGCACAAAAACTTTTGCGGTCTTATTACCCTTGGGAAATTAAAAATTGGGGTGAAAAGATCATTTTTGTGGAAAAAATTTTTTTTTTTTTTTTTCACGGCTCTAGGTTATAAACTTGTGTGAAGCACTTGGAGGTTCAAAGTTCTCACCACACATCTAGATAAGTTCCTTAAGGGGTCTTGTATCCAAAATGGGGTCACTTGTGGGGTGTTTCCACTGTTTAGGCACATCAGGGGCTATCTAAACGCGACATGGCATTCAGCCAATTCTGCGTTGAAAAAGTCAAACGGCGCTCCTTCCCTTGCGACCTCTGCCACGCGCCCAAAAAGTGGTTTACCCCCACATATGGGGTATCGAAGTATTCAGAAGAAATTGCACAACAAATTTTGTAGTTCATTTTTTCTTTTAACACTTGTGAAAATAAAAAAACTTGGTTCCGAAGTAAAGCTTTTGCAAAAAAAGTTAAATGTCAATTTTTTCCTTCCACATTGCTTCAGCTCCTGTGAAGCACTTGAAGGGTTAATAAACTTCTTGAATGTGGTTTTGAGCACCTTGAGGGGTGCAGTTTTTAGAATGGTGTCACTTTTGGGTATTTTCTATCATATAGACCCCTCAAAGTGACTTCAAATGTGATGTGGTCCCTAAAAAAAAATGGTGTTGTAAAAATGAGAAATCGCTGGTCAACTTTTAACCCTTATAACTTCGTAACAAAAAAAAATTTTGGTCCCAAAATTGTGCTGATGTAAAGCAGACATGTGGGAAATGTTATTTATTAAGAAATTTGTGTGACATATCTCTCTGATTTAAGGGCATAAAAATTTAAAGTTTGAAAATTGTTAAATTTTCAAAATTTTCGCCATATTTCCGTTTTTTTCATAAATAAACACAAGTCATATCAAAGAAATTTTACCACTAACGTGAAGTACAATATGTCACGAAAAAACAATCTCAGAATCAGCGGGATTCGTTAAAGCGTTCCAGAGTTATAACCTCATAAAGTGACAGTGGTCAGAATTGTAAAAATTGGCCCGGTCATTAAGCTGCAAAATGGCTCTGTCCTTAAGGGGTTAAACAGCAGAATAATAAACATTGTTGCTGGAAGCTTTTGGTGCAGTGGATTAGCTGGTTAAAGCACCTGTTTCGTAAACAGGAGATCCTGTGTTTGACTGTCAGCAGTACCTTGTTTTCATCTTCTCAAAAAGAAGCTTCTATCTTAAAAACTGGAATTTTACATGAGCGCAAACTCAAATTTGCCTTTGAACAGATCTACTGATAGTGCAATTGTGAGATGAAGTAACTCTTCTGTCTAAGTGCTGAATAGGAAGAAAGATGTCATCAATCATGACAATGTTATCAATGAATTTTATTTTAAAATGCCTCCTCTTTACGCATCTGACTCTCTAAGCAGGCTTTCCAATATATCACATCTTCTTGTTCTTTGGCTTAGTTGGTCAAAGCGCCTGTTAAGTAAACAGGAAGTCTTGATCTCAAATGTCAGCAGTGCTTTACTTTCTTAATCTCTATTTGAGGCTATTTAGCCCAAAAAAGGGACTTTCACTCTTTTTATGACACCAAACATGTCTTTTCCACAGCCATAATAGAGGGCAATTCAGAGAAAAAAATCTTTGCTGTCGAAATGCTCAAAAAGAATTAGATGATATAATTTTCTTTAGAGGATTTAGGATGGCATAAAGCATTACAAATTAAAACCAGTGGAAATACATGTGACTCTGAAATTTTCATACCAGCTTTCTTAAACAGCAGAATAATAAACATTGTTGCTGGAAGCTTTTGGTGCTGTGGCTTAGCTGGTTAAAGCGCCTGTTTCGTAAACAGGAGATCCTGAGTTCGACTCTCAGCAGTACCTTGTTTTCATCTTCTCAAAAAGAAGCTTCTATCTTAAAAACTGGAATTTTACATGAGCGCAAACTCAAATTTGCCTTTGAACAGATCTACTGATAGTGCAATTGTGAGATGAAGTAACTCTTCTGTCTAAGTGCTGAATAGGAAGAAAGATGTCATCAATCATGACAATGTTATCAATGAATTTTATTTTAAAATGCCTCCTCTTTACGCATCTGACTCTCTAAGCAGGCTTTCCAATATATCACATCTTCTTGTTCTTTGGCTTAGTTGGTCAAAGCACCTGTTAAGTAAACAGGAAGTCTTGATCTCAATGTCAGCAGTGCTTTACTTTCTTAATCTCTATTTGAGGCTATTTAGCCAAAAAAGGGACTTTCACTCTTTTATGACATCAAACATGTCTTTTCCACAGCCATAATAGAGGGCAATTGAGAGAAAAAAATCTTTGCTGTCGAAATGCTCAAAAAGAATTAGATGATATAATTTTCTTTAGAGGATTTAGGATGGCATAAAGCATTACAAATTAAAACCAGTGGAAATACACATGTGACTCTGAAATTTTCATACCAGCTTTCTTAAACAGCAGAATAATAAACATTTTGCTGGAAGCTTTTGGTGCTGTGGCTTAGCTGGTTAAAGCGCCTGTCTTGTAAACAGGAGATCCTGAGTTCAGACTCTCAGCAGTACCTTGTTTCATCTTCTCAAAAAGAAGCTTCTATCTTAAAAACTGGAATTTTACATGAGCGCAAACTCAAATTTGCCTTTGAACAGATCTACTGATAGTGCAATTGTGAGATGAAGTAACTCTTCTGTCTAAGTGCTGAATAGGAAGAAAGATGTCATCAATCATGACAATGTTATCAATGAATTTTATTTTAAAATGCCTCCTCTTTACGCATCTGACTCTCTAAGCAGGCTTTCCAATATATCACATCTTCTTGTTCTTTGGCTTAGTTGGTCAAAGCGCCTGTTAAGTAAACAGGAAGTCTTGATCTCAAATGTCAGCAGTGCTTTACTTTCTTAATCTCTATTTGAGGCTATTTAGCCCAAAAAAGGGACTTTCACTCTTTTATGACATCAAACATGTCTTTTCCACAGCCATAATAGAGGGCAATTAGAGAAAAAAATCTTTGCTGTCGAAATGCTCAAAAAGAATTAGATGATATAATTTTCTTTAGAGGATTTAGGATGGCATAAAGCATTACAAATTAAAACCAGTGGAAATACACATGTGACTCTGAAATTTCATACCAGCTTTCTTAAACAGCAGAATAATAAACATTGTTGCTGGAAGCTTTTGGTGCTGTGGCTTAGCTGGTTAAAGCGCCTGTTTCGTAAACAGGAGATCCTGAGTTCAACTCTCAGCAGTACCTTGTTTTCATCTTCTCAAAAAGAAGCTTCTATCTTAAAAACTGGAATTTTACATGAGCGCAAACTCAAATTTGCCTTTGAACAGATCTACTGATAGTGCAATTGTGAGATGAAGTAACTCTTCTGTCTAAGTGCTGAATAGGAAGAAAGATGTCATCAATCATGACAATGTTATCAATGAATTTTATTTTAAAATGCCTCCTCTTTACGCATCTGACTCTCTAAGCAGGCTTTCCAATATATCACATCTTCTTGTTCTTTGGCTTAGTTGGTCAAAGCGCCTGTTAAGTAAACAGGAAGTCTTGATCTCAAATGTCAGCAGTGCTTTACTTTCTTAATCTCTTTGAGGCTATTTAGCCCAAAAAGGGACTTTCACTCTTTTATGACATCAAACATGTCTTTTCCACAGCCATAATAGAGGGCAATTAGAGAAAAAAATCTTTGCTGTCGAAATGCTCAAAAAGAATTAGATGATATAATTTTCTTTAGAGGATTTAGGATGGCATAAAGCATTACAAATTAAAACCAGTGGAAATACACATGTGACTCTGAAATTTTCATATACCAGCTTTCTTAAACAGCAGAATAATAAACATTGTTGCTGGAAGCTTTTGGTGCTGTGGCTTAGCTGGTTAAAGCGCCTGTTTCGTAAACAGGAGATCCTGAGTTCGACTCTCAGCAGTACCTTGTTTTCATCTTCTCAAAAAGAAGCTTCTTCTTAAAAACTGGAATTTTACATGAGCGCAAACTCAAATTTGCCTTTGAACAGATCTACTGATAGTGCAATTGTGAGATGAAGTAACTCTTCTGTCTAAGTGCTGAATAGGAAGAAAGATGTCATCAATCATGACAATGTTATCAATGAATTTTATTTTAAAATGCCTCCTCTTTACGCATCTGACTCTCTAAGCAGGCTTTCCATATATCACATCTTCTTGTTCTTTGGCTTAGTTTGGTCAAAGCGCCTGTTAAGTAAACAGGAAGTCTTGATCTCAAATGTCAGCAGTGCTTTACTTTCTTAATCTCTATTGAGGCTATTTAGCCCAAAAAAGGGACTTTCACTCTTTTATGACATCAAACATGTCTTTTCCACAGCCATAATAGAGGGCAATTCAGAGAAAAAATCTTTGCTGTCGAAATGCTCAAAAAGAATTAGATGATATAATTTTCTTTAGAGGATTTAGGATGGCATAAAGCATTACAAATTAAAACCAGTGGAAATACACATGTGACTCTGAAATTTTCATACCAGCTTTCTTAAACAGCAGAATAATAAACATTGTTGCTGGAAGCTTTTGGTGCTGTGGCTTAGCTGGTTAAAGCGCCTGTTTCGTAAACAGGAGATCCTGAGTTCGACTCTCAGCAGTACCTTGTTTTCATCTTCTCAAAAAGAAGCTTCTATCTTAAAAACTGGAATTTTACATGAGCCAAACTCAAATTTGCCTTTGAACAGATCTACTGATAGTGCAATTGTGAGATGAAGTAACTCTTCTGTCTAAGTGTGAATAGGAAGAAAGATGTCATCAATCATGACAATGTTATCAATGAATTTTATTTTAAAATGCCTCCTCTTTACGCATCTGACTCTCTAAGCAGGCTTTCCAATATACACATCTTCTTGTTCTTTGGCTTAGTTGGTCAAAGCGCCTGTTAAGTAAACAGGAAGTCTTGATCTCAAATGTCAGCAGTGCTTTACTTTCTTAATCTCTTTTGAGGCTATTTAGCCAAAAAAGGGACTTTCACTCTTTTATGACATCAAACATGTCTTTTCCCACAGCCATAATAGAGGGCAATTCAGAGAAAAAATCTTTGCTGTCGAAATGCTCAAAAAGAATTAGATGATATAATTTTCTTTAGAGGATTTAGGATGGCATAAAGCATTACAAATTAAAACCAGTGGAAATACACATGTGACTCTGAAATTTTCATAACCAGCTTTCTTAAACAGCAGAATAATAAACATTGTGCTGGAAGCTTTTGGGGGGGGGGGGGGGGGGGGGGGGGGGGGGGGGGGGGGGGGGGGGGGGGGGGGGGGGGGGGGGGGGGGAAAAAAAAAAAAAAAAAAAAAAAAAAAAAAAAAAAAAAAAAAAAAAAAAAAAAAAAAAAAAAAAAAAAAAAAAAAAAAAAAAAAAAAAAAAAAAAAAAAATTTAGCCAAAAAGGGACTTTCACTCTTTTATGACATCAAACATGTCTTTTCCACAGCCATAATAGAGGGCAATTGAGAAAAAAATCTTTGCTGTCGAAATGCTCAAAAAGAATTAGATGATATAATTTTCTTTAGAGGATTTAGGATGGCATAAAGCATTACAAATTAAAACCAGTGGAAATACACATGTGACTCTGAAATTTTCATACAGCTTTCTTAAACAGCAGAATAATAAACATTGTTGCTGGAAGCTTTTGGTGCTGTGGCTTAGCTGGTTAAAGCGCCTGTTTGTAAACAGGAGATCCTGAGTTCGACTCTCAGCAGTACCTTGCTTTCATCTTCTCAAAAAGAAGCTTCTATCTTAAAAACTGGAATTTTACATGAGCGCAAACTCAAATTTGCCTTTGAACAGATCTACTGATAGTGCAATTGTGAGATGAAGTAACTCTTCTGTCTAAGTGCTGAATAGGAAGAAAGATGTCATCAATCATGACAATGTTATCAATGAATTTTATTTTAAAATGCCTCCTCTTTACGCATCTGACTCTCTAAGCAGGCTTTCCAATATATCACATCTTCTTGTTCTTTGGCTTAGTTGGTCAAAGCCCTGTTTAAGCAAACAGGAAGTCTTGATCTCAAATGTCAGCAGTGCTTTACTTTCTTAATCTCTATTTGAGGCTATTTAGCCCAAAAAAGGGACTTTCACTCTTTTATGACATCAAACATGTCTTTTCCACAGCCATAATAGAGGGCAATTCAGAGAAAAAAATCTTTGCTGTCGAAATGCTCAAAAAGAATTAGATGATATAATTTTCTTTAGACACGTACTTGTTATTCAAAGCCAAAAGATTTTACTGACAATCAATTGCTTTGAACGTATTGATGGTGAATTCTAGCAAAAAAGGATAATGACAATTATCATATTATTAAATGCTCCTTATTATCTACGCTTCATATACATTTGTTGCTTGTGTAAAGCCTTAGAACAGATCTGATTCAATCAGCAGTGCTTTATCATTCTATTTGAGGCTATTACCAAAAAAGGGACTTTCACCTTTTATGACACAAAATGTCTTTCCACAGCCATAATAGAGGGCATTGAGAGAAAAAAATCTTTGCTGTCGAAATGCTCAAAAAGAATTAGATGAATAATTTTCTTTAGAGATTTAGATGGCATAAAGCATTACAAATTAAAACCAGTGGAAATACCATGTGACTCTGAAATTTCATAACAGCTTTCTTAAACAGCAGAATAATAAACATTATTGTGAAGCTTTGCTGTGCTTGTTGGTTAAGCCCTGTTTGTAAACAGGATCTAGTTCACTTCAGCGCCTTGTTTCATCTTCTCAATAGAAGCTTCTTCTTAAACTGGAATTTTACATGAGCCAAAACATTTGCCTTTGAACAGATCTACTGTATGCAATGTGAGATGAAGTAACTCTTCTGTCAAGTGCTGAATAGAAGAAAGATGTATCAATCATGACAATGTTATCATAGATTTATTTAAAAGCCTCCTCTTTACGCATCTGACTCTCTAAGCAGCTTCCAATATATCACATCTTCTGTCTTTGGCTTAGTTGGTCAAGCGCCTGTTTAGAAACAGGAAGTCTTGATCTCAAATGTCAGCAGTGCTTTACTTTCTTAATCTCTATTTGAGGCTATTTAGCCCAAAAAAGGGACTTTAAAGAAGAAAGATGTCATCAATCATGACAATGTTATCAATGAATTTTATTTTAAAATGCCTCCTCTTTACGCATCTGACTCTCTAAGCAGGCTTTCCAATATATCACATCTTCTTGTTCTTTGGCTTAGTTGGTCAAAGCGCCTGTTAAGAAACAGGAAGTCTTGATCTCAAATGTCAGCAGTGCTTTACTTTCTTAATCTCTATTGAGGCTATTTAGCCCAAAAAAGGGACTTTCACTCTTTTATGACATCAAACATGTCTTTCCCACAGCCATAATAGGGCAATTGAGAGAAAAAATCTTTGCTGTCGAAATGCTCAAAAAGAATTAGATGATATAATTTTCTTTAGAGGATTTAGGATGGCATAAAGCATTACAAATTAAAACCAGTGGAAATACACATGTGACTCTGAAATTTTCATACCAGCTTTCTTAAACAGCAGAATAATAAACATTATTTGGAAGCTTTTGGTGCTGTGGCTTAGTGGTTAAAGCGCCTGTTCGTAAACAGGAGATCCTGAGTTCGACTCTCAGCAGTACCTTGTTTTCATCTTCTCAAAAGAAGCTTCTATCTTAAAAACTGGAATTTTACATGAGCGCAAACTCAAATTTGCCTTTGAACAGATCTACTGATAGTGCAATTGTGAGATGAAGTAACTCTTCTGTCTAAGTGCTGAATAGGAAGAAAGATGTCATCAATCATGACAATGTTATCAATGAATTTTATTTTAAAATGCCTCCTCTTTACGCATCTGACTCTCTAAGCAGGCTTTCCAATAATATCACATCTTCTTGTTTTTGGCTTAGTTGGTCAAAGCGCCTGTTAGTAAACAGGAAGTCTTGATCTCAAATGTCAGCAGTGCTTTACTTTCTTAATCTCTATTTGAGGCTATTTAGCCCAAAAAAGGGACTTTCACTCTTTTATGACATCAAACATGTCTTTCCACACAGCCATAATAGAGGGCAATTCAGAGAAAAAAATCTTTGCTGTCGAAATGCTCAAAAAGAATTAGATGATATAATTTTCTTTAGAGGATTTAGGATGGCATAAAGCATTACAAATTAAAACCAGTGGAAATACACATGTGACTCTGAAATTTTCATACCAGCTTTCTTAAACAGCAGAATAATAAACATTGTTGCTGGAAGCTTTTGGTGCTGTGGCTTAGCTGGTTAAAGCGCCTGTTTCGTAAACAGGGATCCTGAGTTCGACTCTCAGCAGTACCTTGTTTTCATCTTCTCAAAAAGAAGCTTCTATCTTAAAAACTGGAATTTTACATGAGCGCAAACTCAAATTTGCCTTTGAACAGATCTACTGATAGTGCAATTGTGAGATGAAGTAAACTCTTCTGTCTAAGTGCTGAATAGGAAGAAAGATGTCATCAATCATGACAATGTTATCAATGAATTTTATTTTAAAATGCCTCCTCTTTACGCATCTGACTCTCTAAGCAGGCTTTCCAATATATCACATCTTCTTGTTCTTTGGCTTAGTTGGTCAAAGCGCCTGTTAAGTAAACAGGAATGATCTATGATCTCAATATGTCAAGCAGTGCTTTAAAACTTTTCTTATTCAATCCTCTATTTGAGGCTATTTAGCCCAAAAAAGGGACTTTCACTCTTTTATGACACAAACATGTCTTTTCCACAGCCATAATAGAGGGCAATTAGAGAAAAAAATCTTTGCTGTCGAAATGCTCAAAAAGAATTAGATGATATAATTTTCTTTAGAGGATTTAGGATGGCATAAAGCATTACAAATTAAAACCAGTGGAAATACACATGTGACTCTGAAATTTTCATACCGCTTTCTTAAACAGCAGAATAATAAACATTGTTGCTGGAAGCTTTTGGTGCTGTGGCTTAGCTGGTTAAAGCGCCTGTTTGTAAACAGGAGATCCTGAGTTCACTCTCAGCAGTACTTGTTTCATCTTCTCAAAAAAGCTTCTTCTTAAAAACTGGAATTTTACATGAGCCATGAGCGCAAACTCAAATTTGCCTTTGAACAGATCTACTGATAGTGCAATTGTGAGATGAAGTAACTCTTCTGTCTAAGTGCTGAATAGGAAGAAAGATGTCATCAATCATGACAATGTTATCAATGAATTTTATTTTAAAATGCCTCCTCTTTACGCATCTGACTCTCTAAGCAGGCTTTCCAATATATCACATCTTCTTGTTCTTTGGCTTAGTTGGTCAAAGCGCCTGTTAAGTAAACAGGAAGTCTTGATCTCAAATGTCAGCAGTGCTTTACTTTCTTAATCTCTATTTGAGGCTATTTAGCCCAAAAAAGGGACTTTCACTCTTTTATGACACAAACATGTCTTTTCCACAGCCATAATAGAGGGCAATTCATAGAAAAAAATCTTTGCTGTCGTAATGCTCAAAAAGAATTAGATGATATAATTTTCTTTAGAGGATTTAGGATGGCATAAAGCAATACAAATTAAAACCAGTGGAAATACACATGTGACTCTGAAATTTTCATACCAGCTTTCTTAAACAGCAGAATAAGAAACATTATTGCTGGAAGCTTTTGGTGCTGTGGCTTAGCTGGTTAAAGCGCCTGTCTTGTAAACAGGAGATCCTGACTTCGACTCTCAGCAGTACCTTGTTTTCATCTTCTCAAAAAGAAGCTTCTATCTTAAAAACTGGAATTTTACATGAGCGCAAACTCAAATTTGCCTTTGAACAGATCTACTGATAGTGCAATTGTGAGATGAAGTAACTCTTCTGTCTAAGTGCTGAATAGGAAGAAAGATGTCATCAATCATGACAATGTTATCAATGAATTTTATTTTAAAATGCCTCCTCTTTACGCATCTGACTCTCTAAGCAGGCTTTCCAATATATCACATCTTCTTGTTCTTTGGCTTAGTTGGTCAAAGCGCCTGTTAAGTAAACAGGAAGTCTTGATCTCAAATGTCAGCAGTGCTTTACTTTCTTAATCTCTGAGGCTATTTAGCTCAAAAAAGGGACTTTCACTCTTTTATGACATCAAACATGTCTTTCCCACAGCCATAATAGAGGGCAATTGAGAGAAAAAAATCTTTGCTGTCGAAATGCTCAAAAAGAATTAGATGATATAATTTTCTTTAGAGGATTTAGGATGGCATAAAGCATTACAAATTAAAACCAGTGGAAATACACATGTGACTCTGAAATTTTCATACCAGCTTTCTTAAACAGCAGAATAAGAAACATTATTGCTGGAACCTTTTGGTGCTGTGGCTTAGCTGGTTAAAGCGCCTGTCTTGTAAACAGGAGATCCTGACTTCGACTCTCAGCAGTACCTTGTTTTCATCTTCTCAAAAAGAAGCTTCTATGTTATGTTACGGTAGTGAGGAGTGCAGGTAAAAAAGGAAATACACCAGAGCAGTTGGAATCTATGAGATTGCAGTACCCTGACTAACCACCGCAACTAGAGGCAGCCGTGGAGCGTTCCTACGATGGTCCTAGACGCCTCGTCACAGCCTGAGAAACTAACTACACCTAAAGATAGAAATAGGAAAGCTATCTGCCCCGGAGCAGAACCCCAAAGATAATAGAAAGCCCCCAAACATGTAATGGCGGTTAGACAAGAGGAAATACTGACACAGAAAGAAAATAGTATGAGCAAACGCTGGGGCCCAAACTATCTAAATAGAAAAGGACAGGAAGGGTACTTACTGCAATCCCAGAAAACCCTGAAAAACACCAACTCTACTAATTTCAAAATCACCTGAGATCACACGACCTCTACCACCTAAATTAGTTCTCTGGTGTAACAAAAACAGCAGCCACTGAAAAAACTGCAAAAAGAAAAAGTACAAAACACAGTGGCTGGACTAAACTGAGAGGGCAAAAGCCCCCGGAGGGGACCCAGAAGGCCCCACAGAAGTGCAGGACAAAATGCAAAAATATAGCAAAAACACAAAATAAGAAATTGTCTTATCTGATAGCAGGAGATGCAGACACGACACAGCAGGCTACAAGGGAAACTGGAAAGAAGGATTCAGACCAGAACAATTGATCACCGGCAACCCTGATGGGAAAATGATTCCCTTAAATAAGACCAATCAGTAACACCTGATTCCCAATCCTCACTAGTACCGCTTGTAACCACCAGAGGGAGCCTCTGCTCAGAACTCATCTCAAACCCATTCACAACAGTACCCCCCCCTTGAGGAGGGGTCACCGAACCCTCATTTGAGCAACCAGGTCGGTCAGGATGAGTTCTATGATACGCACGGATAAGTCTCCTAGCATGGATGTCCGAAGCAAACACCCAAGAATTATCTTCCTGACCATAACCTCTCCATTTAACCAAATACTGGAGTCTTCGTCTAGAAAAACGAGAATCCAATATTTTCTCAACCACATACTCCAGATTGCCCTCAACCAAAACAGGGTCAGGAGGCACAGCAGCAGGAACCACTGGCTCAACAAACCTCTTCAACAAGGACTTGTGGAACACGTTATGGATCTTAAATGTCCCTGGAAGAAGCAAACGAAAAGAAACAGGATTAATAATCTCCATGATCTTATAAGGTCCAATGAACCTAGGCTTAAATTTAGGAGATGCTACTCTCATAGGAATATTCTTTGAGGACAACCAGACCAAGTCCCCCACTTTAAACCGAGGACCATCAGTCCTATGCCGGTTAGCAAACCGCTGGGCCTTCTCCTGAGAGAGGGACAACCTCTCCACTACCTGGTCCCAAATCTGCTGCATACGCTCAACAACAGAGTCAACACCTGGACAGACAGAAGCCTCCGTCTGTCCTGAAGAAAATCGAGGGTGAAACCCAGAATTACAGAAAAACGGAGACATCAAAGTGGCAGAGCTAGCCCTATTATTAAGAGCAAACTCAGCCAAAGGCAAAAAAGAGACCCAGTCATCCTGATCAGCAGACACAAAGCATCTTAGATAAGTCTCCAATGTCTGGTTTGTTCTCTCAGTTTGACCATTGGTCTGAGGATGAAATGCCTAGGAGAAAGACAATTGAACACCCAGTTTAGAACAAAAAGTCCTCCAAAATCTGGAAACAAACTGGACTCCTCTGTCAGACACAATGTTCTCAGGAATGCCGTGTAAACGAACCACGTGCTGAAGGAACAACGGCACCAATTCAGAGGAGGAAGGCAACTTAGGTAATGGCACAAGATGTATCATTTTGGAAAACCTATCACAAATTACCCAGATGGTGGTCATTCTCTGAGAAACAGGAAGATCGGAAATGAAATCCATAGAGATATGGGTCCATGGTCTCTTGGGCACAGGCAATGGCATCAACAAACCACTAGAGCGAGAGCAAGGCTTGGAGCGAGAGCAAGTCCCGCAGGACTGCACAAATTCCCTGACATCGCGAGACAAGGTAGGCCACCAAAAGGACCGACTAACCAAGTCTCTGGTACCAAAAATTCCGGGATGCCCAGCCAATGCGGAACAATGAATCTCAGACATCACACTCTTTTTCCATTGGTCCGGGACAAACAATTTTCCAACAGGGCAGCGCTCGGGCCTATCCTCCTGACACCCCTCCAGAGCAAGTCTCAAATTAGGCGAGATGGCGGAAAGAACTACACCCTCCTTCAAAATAACAGAGGGATCAGATAGCTCAGGAGAGTCCGCAAGGAAACTCCTCGAGAGGGCATCCGCCTTAACATTCTTAGTGCCAGGAAGAAAGGAAACCACAAAATTAAAACGTGTGAAAAACAAGGCCCACCTGGCCTGTCTAGGATTGAGTCGCTTGGCAGATTCCAGATAGACCAGATTCTTATGGTCCGTAAGGACCACCACCTGATGTTTGGCTCCCTCCAGCCAATGTCTCCACTCTTCAAAAGCCCACTTCATGGCCAATAACTCCCGATTACCCACATCATAATTACGTTCAGTAGGAGAAAATTTTCGAGAGAAAAAGGCACAAGGGTTACTTTTAGAGGTCTCTGGATCTTTTTGGGACAAAACGGCACCTGCCCCAATTTCAGAGGCATCAACCTCCACCTGAAATGGCAGAGAAACATCAGGCTGCCGTAGAACAGGAGCAGAAGTGAATCTCTGCTTAAGTTCCTGAAACGCAGAGACTGCCTCAGGAGGCCAATTCACCACATCAGAACCCTTTCTGGTCAAATCAGTTAATGGTTTAACAATAACAGAGAAATTACCAATAAATTTACGATAAAAATTGGCAAAACCCAAAAATCTCTGAAGAGCCTTTAATGAAGTAGGTTGGACCCAATCACAGATGGCCTGAACCTTGACCGGGTCCATTTCAATAACAGATGGGGACAAAATGAATCCCAGAAATGAGATCTTCTGTACGCCAAAAAGACACTTTGATCCCTTCACATACAGAGCATTCTCTCTCAAAATCTGGAATACAGTTCGAACATGTTTCACATGAGAGTCCCAGTCATTAGAAAAAATCAAGATATCATCCAAATAAACAATCAGAAACTTGTCCACAAAATCCCTGAAAATGTCATTCATGAAGGACTGGAAGACGGAAGGAGCATTAGTGAGCCCAAAGGGCATCACAAGGTACTCAAAATGCCCTTCAGGGGTGTTAAATGCCGTCTTCCATTCATCCCCGTGCTTAATGCGAATAAGGTTATACGCCCCCCTGAGGTCAAGCTTGGTAAACCAAGTAGCGTTTTTCACCCTGGAAAACAGGTCAGAAATCAAGGGTAACGGGTATTGATATTTCACAGTAATATTGTTCAAGAGACGATAATCAATACACGGCCTTAATGAACCATCTTTTTTGGCCACAAAGAAAAAACCGGCACCTAAGGGTGAAGAGGATGGTCTGATATGACCCTTCTCCAATGATTCCTTGATATAAGACCGCATAGCGTCATGTTCAGGTACAGACAAGTTAAAAAGGCGACCCTTAGGGAATTTACTACCTGGCACTAATTCAATAGCGCAGTCATAGCTCCTATGGGGAGGTAAGGATGCAGATTTACTTTCGCTAAACACATCAGAAAAATCAAACAAAAAGTCAGGAACATCCTCAGCCTGGGGGGAGGCAGAAAAAACAGGAGTGTTGGTATTAACACATTGGCAGCCCCAACTGGTTACAGACACAGATTTCCAATCCAAAACAGGATTATGAGACTGTAACCAAGGGAAACCCAGCACGATAAAGTCATGCAGATTATATAGAACCAAAAATTTGCAGCACTCCTGGTGATCAGGTTCAACCCTCATTATCACCTGAGTAGAAAACTGGGGTTTATTCTCAGCCAAAGGGGTAGAATCGATCCCCAGTAGGGGAATAGACTTCTGTAGGGGTATCAAGGGAAATCCACAACGTTTAGCAAAATCATAATCCATCAGGTTAATAGCTGCTCCAGAATCAACGAAAGCCTGAGCAGAAAATGAGGACAGAGAGCATATCAGAGTGACAGTTAATAAAAACTTAGTCTGAACACCACCCAAGACAACTGAGCGTGCAAAACGTCTTCCCCGCTTAGGGCAGACTGAAATAGCATGAGAGGCATCACCACAGTAGAAACATAACCCATTGCGCTTTCGAAACTCATGACGCTGTGCCCCAGACACCACTCCATCACACTGCATGGGCTCAGCAGCTGGCTCACAAGGCAACACCACTCCACGCATACTTCTCCGCTCACGCAAACGTCTGTCAATTTGAATCGCTAATGACATAGAATCATTGAGACCAGAGGGGACAGGGAATCCCACCATAACATCCTTTACATTATCCGACAGACCCTTCCGGAAAAGGGCCGCCAAAGCGTCGTCATTCCATTTGGTCAGGACTGCCCACCTACGGAATCTCTGACAGTATAACTCAGCGTCATCAAGCCCCTGATTTAATGCCAACAAGGCTTTTTCAGCTTGATCAGTGACATTAGGCTCATCGTACAATAACCCCAAAGCCTGAAAAAATGCATCAACATCACTCAAAACAGGATCCCCAGGTGTGAGGGAAAAAGCCCAATCCTGAGGATCGCCGCGCAGGAGAGAGATGACAATTTGAACCTGCTGCGCTGCGTTTCCTGAGGACTTAGATTTTAAGGCAAGAAACAATTTACAATTATTTTTGAAATTCTGAAACTTAGCTCGATCCCCTGAAAACAAATCTGGCATGGGGATCCTAGGTTCCACAACAGGCAACCTAGCAAGATATGCAGCAATACTCCGAACCTCAGTGGCAAGCTGATCCACACGGCCAGACAACTGTGCAAACTCCATTGGGAGAAAAGATCCTCCCCAGCACCCAGAGATACAGAGGAAAAAAAAAAAAATGCAACAAACAGAAAAATATCTCTGACAACTTTTCTTCCTTCAAAATATTTTTTCCCTTCTGTGAGTACCATACAATTTTTTTGGCCGGTGATACTGTTATGTTACGGTAGCTGAGGAGTGCAGGTAAAAAAGGAAATACACCAGAGCAGTTGGAATCTATGAGATTGCAGTACCCTGACTAACCACCGCAACTAGAGGCAGCCGTGGAGCGTTCCTACGATGGTCCTAGACGCCTCGTCACAGCCTGAGAAACTAACTACACCTAAAGATAGAAATAGGAAAGCTATCTGCCCCGGAGCAGAACCCCAAAGATAATAGAAAGCCCCCAAACATGTAATGGCGGTTAGACAAGAGGAAATACTGACACAGAAAGAAAATAGTATGAGCAAACGCTGGGGCCCAAACTATCTAAATAGAAAAGGACAGGAAGGGTACTTACTGCAATCCCAGAAAACCCTGAAAAACACCAACTCTACTAATTTCAAAATCACCTGAGATCACACGACCTCTACCACCTAAATTAGTTCTCTGGTGTAACAAAAACAGCAGCCACTGAAAAAACTGCAAAAAGAAAAAGTACAAAACACAGTGGCTGGACTAAACTGAGAGGGCAAAAGCCCCCGGAGGGGACCCAGAAGGCCCCCACAGAAGTGCAGGACAAAATGCAAAAATATAGCAAAAACACAAAATAAGAAATTGTCTTATCTGATAGCAGGAGATGCAGACACGACACAGCAGGCTACAAGGGAAACTGGAAAGAAGGATTCAGACCAGAACAATTGATCACCGGCAACCCTGATGGGAAAATGATTCCCTTAAATAAGACCAATCAGTAACACCTGATTCCCAATCCTCACTAGTACCGCTTGTAACCACCAGAGGGAGCCTCTGCTCAGAACTCATCTCAAACCCATTCACAACATTCTATCTTAAAAACTGGAATTTTACATGAGCGCAAACTCAAATTTGCCTTTGAACAGATCTACTGATAGTGCAATTGTGAGATGAAGTAACTCTTCTGTCTAAGTGCTGAATAGGAAGAAAGATGTCATCAATCATGACAATGTTATCAATGAATTTTAATTTAAATGCCTCCTCTTTACGCATCTGACTCTCTAAGCAGGCTTTC